>JAJIBD010004552.1:0-130578 GCA_021461705.1 Cryptotis parvus | reverse complement strand
CGTGAGCTGCTGGGCACAGGGAGAGCCAGTAACAGCCCTACGTGGTCAATAAAAAAAAATTTTTTTTGAGCAAAGTTTCCTCCAGTCATTGACAGTGAGTTAATAATTAATGATACAATTCACAGATCAGCCATTTGACTACTCAGTACTTTTTTTTAAGAAGAATTTTATTGATGAATCGCCGTGCCATGCAGTTCATCAATAAATGCTGGATTTTGAGATGACTACAAGAGTATGCTACCCGCAAAGGCAGAGCCTCGGCAAGCTACCCATGTCGTATTTGATATGCCAGATACCAGTAACAATTATAGACCTCATTCCGATGACCTGATGGAATGGTTTGAGGCTCTTTATATTCCTGGAGCAAGCAGGTGCCCTTGGGCTCTACTTGCATGAGACAAGACATATGGAGATGTTACTGGTGCCCGCTTGAGCAAATCGATGATGAACGGAAGACAGTGATACAGTGATACAGTGATATATTAAAAAATAATATTTTTTAAAAAATAAAATAAAATAAAAAAGGGCAGGTGGTGGAAGGGAGCCCTGACGGGTGGACTTCTTGGAGGAATGGGCAGAAGGGGCCAGAGGACACGGGTCCTTGGGAAGGGCCGTTGCTGCATCTCCAGGCCGAGTGGTGGGCTGAAGCGCCCACCCACCCGAAAGTGGGCTGCCTCCACACCATCTCCTCTCTCCTCTCTTCTCCCTGAACTTGGACGATAGCTTTGACCTGACCTGTCATATCTGGGTATGGGAAAAGGGCTTCTGGCTCCTGAGTCTGGAGACAGCAGGAAGAGACGGAGGCAATGCTCCTCTCCCGGCCCAGTGTGGACCTTGGACCTCCGGGTCAAGACTTGGCAGGGCAGGGAACTCAGTCCGAAACCGTCTTGGGTTCAAAATGCTCACAAGTGCCTTCTGCAGTCTGTTAGCGTATGCTCTTGCCTGTACATACGGTGGAGGCCTCACAGGGCACGTCCTGCCACTCTAGGCCCCGAGCAGCCAGCCAGATGAATACGGGGCCCAAGGTTTCGGTGCTTTCGGGCCCCATGGTGCCAGGGGTCACCGGAGCCCCCTGGGGCTGTACCTGGTGAGGCTCCAGGCTGGGGCCCTTAGGGCCAGGGATCGAGCTGGGCCGGCCTGGGGCAGGTGTGTGTCCCCCCACCCCATGTGTCTCCCATCACCTGTTTCTCTCTCAGTGCTCAGGTCTGGCCAGTTTCAGCATTAGCCTCAAGCAGAGGCACTGGGAAACAGCAGCTTTGGCAGACTCATGCCACTATGGCAACAGAGCATGGGAGTCAGTTACTTTGCCAACAAAATGGGCTTGTTGCGGCCTGGGGAGAGCAGAGGGGTTAAGGCACCCCATACCCCAGCACCGCGTATGGGCCCCCCTCTGAGCACCACCAGGAACGACCTTGAGTATGGTGCTAGGAATAAGTCCTGAGCACTTCCGGGTGCCCCGCCCAGCAAGAGTGGGTCTCACACACACACACACACACACACACACACACACACACACACACACACACACAAACACACACTCACACACGCGGCAATTTACACAGTGCAGTCTCTTGGATGACCCCTAGATTAGCACCCTAGAGCCCGGGGCAGGGGGCACGGTGGCTGAGGCAGCTTGGCCTCTTGCCAGACCAGGTCTGTTGGACTTTGTTTCATACTCGGCACTCACACCCTCTTTCGGCCTCCCGCCATCTCTGAAATTGGTTTTCTATTTATTTTCATAGAAGGGATGGCAAAAAGTTGGGTCGCAAGTTTGAGCTTGTGTTTTTGCCAAAGGCAGCCACGTTCAGCCAGGAGGAGCTTAGCAAGGTGCACTTCTGGGGTACGCAGAGCCTCCTTAGGTTTAGCAAGACGGAAATTCACTGACACATAGTTGCCAAAGACAATACCCCAAAAAGACATTGGAATACAATGTCTCCGCACTCCTGCAGTTTGGTTGACAACTAATTTTTTTTTTTTGGTCTTTTTGGGTCCCACCCAGCAATGCTCAGGTGTTGGCTCTACGCTCAGGAATTACTCCTGGTAGTGCTCGGGGGACCATATGGGATGCCGGGATCGAACCCGGTGGGCCACGTGCATGGCAAACGCTCCCTGCTGTGCTATCGCTCTGACCCCAACAACTGAAATTTTGAAGTTGAATAGAAAGAATTTTGTCCCAAGTCTTAATGGTCCACTTCAGTGCTTTATGTGGTGCATGTTTCATACACATATAACAGACCATGTCTCTCATAGAAGTTAGCAGTTAGTATGAGCTCGGGATTGGGATCATGAAATGACAATCTTCAAGGTAAATTATAGTGTACACGCTGCTGTGGCATCCCAAGCCTGGGGAGTTACTTATTTATAACTGTTGTTTGTAATTCATGGAAATTGATTACCCGAAGAGCAGTCGAAGCTTTACGTTATGATGATAAACACAACTGCCTGTTGGCAAGGTGCTTTTCCCCTTTAAGAAAATTCATCAAAACTGCACGGTGGTTCACACAGGCACACGGTTGCCGTTTTCCAAATACTTCCAACCTTTCGGGAGAATTTCTTCTATTAGCCAAACGTCAGGATTACTGTGCTTGTGTGAAACAATGGGCCTCTCCGAAACGCCAGATGTGGAACGAAATGCATGTCCGAGGCCCCCACCGAGATAGAAATATTGATCGTAGGTGCTCAACAGCTGGGCGATGACAGGCCATTGAGAATAATGGAATCTCGCCTTTCCCTTCACGTCTTAGCGCCCATGTTATCAGTGGAGCACTTCGTTATCCACTGGCCCTTCTCCAGTAACAGGCGGAGCTGGGAGGGGGCGCTGTCGCAGCCCAGGGGTCTCAGCGGCCCACCAGCAGCTCACACCCAACCATGCCGGCGATTCATTACACAACCCTGCAGTGCTGGTGACTGGGCCAACTGGTGTTTGGGGGGGCCCGTCGGGTTCTGGGGCCCTGCAAGTGATGAGGGGTGGAGCCCAGAGCAGACGCATAGGGCAGAAGTCCAAGGCCTGCTACCGTCTCTGGGCCTGGCAGGTCCTTTGTATCCCCCCACCCCTTTATTAATTGAATCACCGTGAGATTGTAACAACTTGTAACAACAGTTACAAGTTGTTCATGATCGGGTTTCAGTCACAGTGTTCCAACACGGTCCTTTAACTAGTTGTCCCACCACCAACGTCCCCCTCTTTCCTCCCACCACTGCCCTGCCTCTATGGGAGACACTTTCTCTCTCTCTCTCTATCTCTCTCTCTCTCTCTCTCTCTCTCTCTGTGTGTGTGTGTGTGTGTGTGTGTGTCTGTTCTCTCTCTCTGTCTCTCTCTCTCATTCCCAAGAGAAAGAGAGCCCATTCCCCCACCACCACCACCGATTTCTAACTTAATCTCTGCAGAGATGCCTAATGCTAAGCCTCTGAAATTCACAAAGACACTGGTGCCTGCAGCTGGAGCCCCGTGGGCCTGGGAGGTGGAGGGCGGAGACCACCTGCCTTGCTGGAGCCGGTGGTCCTTGCCCACTGCTGCAGCCCTGCCAAGGGCCGCCTTGTCCACGAATATTCTCTGCAGAGACACCAAACAGAGAATAATTTTAGGTACCCCGGTACCTAAGCTGAGAACTCTGGGATCTTCTTGGAGCCGGATGGACAGCTTCCCCACTTCAGTACTTCCAGAAGCCCTGGCGACCATGCCCACTGCCCACAGCTGCCCCCACAGCAGCTCATTGGCCCAGAACATTGATCCTGAGTCTCTAGACCTCACTGTGTGACTTAAGATGCTTCCAAATCCCTCGATCCTGAAACTCCGGAAGGAGCCACCAAATTCCGCAGAAAAGTAACAGAGAAGCCAACTAAACTCAACAAACACAGCCAGCTACACAACCAACCTCAACAAACACAGTCAGTTACACAACCAACCTCGACAAACATAGCCAGCTATACAACTAACCGCAACAAACACAGACAGCTACACAACCAACCTCAACAAAGCAGTGACACAATTAACTCAACAAAACCAGTTACACAACTAAACTCAACAAAGCAGTAACACAATAAACTCAACAAAGCAGTAACACAATAAACTCAACAAAGAAGTAACACAATAAACTCAACAAACAGAGCCAGCTACACAACCAATCTCAACAAACCAGTAACACAATCAACTCAACAAAGCCACTAACACAACTAAACTCAACAAACGAAGCAGTAACACAATAAACTCAACAAATAGAGGCCAGCTACACAACTAACCTCAAACAAAGCAGTAAAAAACTATCACTATCACTATCTTCCCGTTTATCATCTATTTGCTAGAGCGGGCACCAGTAATATCTCCATATGTCCTGTCTCATGCTAGTAGAACCCAAAGGCATCTGCTTGCTCCAGGAACATAAAGAGCCTCAAACCATTATATTAGGTCATAGGAATGACCTAATATAAATGTTACTGGTATTTGGCATATCAAATACAACACAAGAAGCTTGCCAGGCTTGCCATGCGGGTACCATACTCTTGTAGTCACCTCTAGTGGCGCGCGAGCCGGCTGTGATAGTCTGGTCTGTTGGGTGGAGTTGGGACGAGAGGGAAGTCCAGATGTGGAAAATGGAGGCCCCCATGGAGTAGGAGGGGTCATCTGGCTTGTTGTGAGGCTCTGCTGGGGTGGCAGTCCAGGGCTAGACCCCGCCATGCCTCCTGGGCACCTCATGAGCAGCTGGGCACAGGGAGAACAAGTAGAAGCTCTGCCCCATGTCTGAGAGTCTCTGGTTCAGCATACCTGGGCCGGATTGAAAAAAAAACTGCTGCAGTGTGGGTGTCGATGATCCAGGCTGTGATAGTCTGGTCTGCTGGGTGGAGTTTGGACGAGAGGGAAGTTCGGATGTGGAAAATGGCGCGCCCCCATGGAGTAATGGGGGTCATCTGGCTTGTTGTAAGGCTCTGATGGGGTGGCAGAGGCACCCAGGAGGCATGGCGAGGTCTAGCCCTGGCCTGCCACCCCAGCAGTGCCTCACAACAATCCAGACGACCCCCTACTCCATGGGGGGGCGTTCATTTTCCACATCCGAACTTCCCTCTTGTCCCAACTCCACCCAGCAGACCAGATTATCACAGCCTGGATCATCAACACCCATCCCTGCAGCAGTTTTTTTTTTCAATCCAGCCCAGGTATGCTGAACCAGAGACTCTCAGACATGGGGCAGAGCTTCTACTTGCTCTCCCTGTGCCCATCTGCTCATGAGGTGCCCAGGAGGCATGGCGGATTCTAGTCCTGAACTGCCACCCCAGCAGAGCCTCACAAATAGCCAGGCGAGCCCCCACTCCATAGGGGCCACCATTTTCCACATCCAGACTTCCCTCTCCTCCCAACTCCACCCAGCAGACCAGACTATCACAGCCCAGATCATCGACACCCACCCTGCAGCAGTTTTTTTTTCAATCCGGCCCAGGTATGCTGAACCAGAGACTCTCAGACATGGGGCAGAGCTGCTCCTTGCTCTCCCTGTGCCCATCTGCTAATGAGGCTCCCAGGGAGACATGGCGGGTTCTAGCCTTGGACTGCCACCCCAGCAGAGCCTCACAACAAGCCAGTAAAAAACTAATCTCAACAAACAAAGCAGTAACACGATAAACTCAACAAAGCCAGTAACACAACTAACCTCAACAAACAAAGCAGTAGCACAGCTAAACCCAACAAATAAAGAGTTGCACAATAACCTCAACAAAGCCAGTAACACACCTAAACTCAGCAAACAGAGCAGTAATACAACTAAACTCAAAAAACAAAGCCAGTAACACAACTAAACCCAACAAACAAAGCGGTAACAAAACTAAACTCAAACAAAGCAGTAACACAGCTAAACTCAACAAAACAGTAACACAACGAAACTCGACAAACAAAGCCAGTAACACAGAAGACACAAATGTCAAGAAACGGCTTAGTAAATGCTTAGACAAAATCTTAACAACCCTGGGGTGGATACGACAATTTTCACATTAAAAAGTTGATTTTCAGACTTATCTATTTTAATATTGGAGCTTTGTTATCTAATCAGTTTCAAGTCTAAAAAGTGTATTAACACTTGTGGCTCTAGTCTACATTAAAGGAATATTTCAATGTTTTTCTTTTAAAAAAAGAGAAAGCAATAAACATTTTCTAATTTTATTTTTCTCTTGCTTTTCCCCAGAACTGTCAAGAAAAACAATGCTGGTGGTTAGGGAAATGTAAAGTACATCTAGACCACCAAAACAATTAGATTTAAAGGGTTCTTCCTTCCAAATTAACCAGATACCTTCTTGGTTATTGATACAAATCTCACTCTCCTAATTTCCAGGCCCATATGAGGGTAAAACATTCTCTTTGAGTTATCTCTTCCTAGTCTAATTCAACAGGATTAAAACAACAGCAAGCTCTAACCTTTGCTCTTGAAGAAAACCTTTATTTCAAATATAAAAGCCATATAAGAACGATTGATTGAATTGAAAAAGGTAACTAATATTAAGTGATAGGAAGACTGCCTCTGTTACTATCTAACTTAGATTCAAATATAAGGACTACTATAAGAAGTTCTGATAATTCCACCTGCCCCTCTCAGAGAGTCCAGCAAACTACTGAGAGTATCCCCCCCACACAGCAGAGCCTGGCAAGCTGTCCATCGTGTGTTTAATATGCCAAAACCAGTAAAAACAATGTTTATTTCCCTGGCCCTGAAAGAGCCC
This sequence comes from Cryptotis parvus, assembly GCA_021461705.1. NCBI lineage: Eukaryota > Metazoa > Chordata > Mammalia > Eulipotyphla > Soricidae > Cryptotis > Cryptotis parvus. The sequence continues at coordinate 123,876 of JAJIBD010004552.1, read as the reverse complement.
TAAATACGGCAGCACTAAGAAGGACGAGCAAGGAGAGGCTGATAAAATCTCAGGGTCAAACTAGACTGCCAAAACGAAGGACTAAAATGACTGACTGTACTTTCAATGCATGTACGCTGGCATCGGAAGCATATATCGAGGACCTGATGGTGCAAGCGTGAAAGATCAAGTACGACATCATTGGTCTGACCGAGAGCGAGGAAGCGTCAATCACATCACGCCCGTTTTGACTCCAGAAAAGAACTGTTCCTTGGAATAAGCAGTGATCGGTGTCCTTGTCAACACAAACCTGGCCATGAACATTGATTCATTTGCGTGCCTAACAAACCGGATCGGATGATTACACTTGAAGAGATGTGGCTCACTGCTGGTAGTTTCTGTCTACGCACCAGCATCCACATACAAGGAAGAAGAAATTGAGAAATTTTCCATGGAACTGGAGGAGTTCTATAAAGAAGACCACAACTTCTATAAGATCATATTCAGTGATTTTAATGCCAAGATAGACAGAGAAGATTGGCCGAAGAACTCCACATAGGGACCTATGGCCTACAATGGACCGAACAGGGTGAGAGACTATCTGAGTTCATCATGTCCACCAATAACATTCATGGGAACTCAAAGTTCCAGAAGGCTGAGTCAAAACGTTTGACATGGGAATCTCCTGGTGGACAGTTCCACCACATCATATTCAATCGATGGTTTTGCCTGACCGATGTCGCTGCCATCCCAAAATTCCAAACAGGATCGGACCACCATCTCCTTCATGCAAAAATTCTACTTCATGGAACAGGAAGAAAGGGCTGCAAAGTTTAAGAAGAAAACTCCCAGAATTGGCTGCAAAGTTTAAGAAGAGAACTCCCAGAATGACCACCAACTGGGAGCTCTTTGGCACCATTGCGGCAACATGGGAAGATACCATCATTGACTATATCGATGAAGAACACAACTGACTGATTCAGCACCTCCATGATTGTGCAAGGAACGCCAAGAGAGAGAAAGCCACAAAAGGATACCTGTCTTCAAAAACTCTCGAGCTCATTAGCCAACGTGGCAAGGGGGTGAGCCTCAGGCAACCATAAGCTAACATCCAAGCTTGCAAAGCAATGCAGAGAAGCAATAAAGGAAGACCTCAAAGAGAGAAGCAGCAATACTGGCCAATGCAGCAGAAGTGGGTAAAAGCATTCTCAATGTCCGCCTGTCCTTTGCCAACTATAAGACCAAGATGACTGCTCTCCAACGCCTGATGGATCTATCACATCTTCCAGAAAGGCAATGGAGAAGATTATCCATGACTTCTACTCAGATCGCTTTGATAGCCACGTCCACCTGCCCACATACCAAATTCTGCAGGATGAATATGTCATTCCCAATGTTCTCCTTCTGAAATCCAAAATGCCGTTTCGTTGGTAAAGAAGCAAACAACACCGGGCCCAAACAAAGCCAGACCTGAACACTGAAGAATCTGCCATCAGTACTCACTAATACACTGGCTCAACTCTTCACATGCTACCTATCTGAAAGCAAGGTGCCCTCCCAATGGAAAATCAACAGGACAGTTTTACTGTTCAAGAAGGGAGACATCCATGATATTGGCAACTATCACCTGATCTTCCTTTTGTCTGTCATCTACAAGCTGTTTACTCGAGTCATCCTGAACAGAATTGGCAGAACATTAGATGAGGGACAACCATGTGAGCAAGCTGGCTTCCGAAAAGGATTCAGCACAATCGACCATATCCACATGGTAACCAAGCTTATTCAGGTTTGTAGGGGAGTTCAATATGCCGCTTTATCTAATGTTCATTGATTCTGTTGAGACCAAAGCGGTCATCTAAGCCCTAGCCAAACAGGGCATTCAAACTCAATACATCAAGATTCTTCATGAGCTGTATTATGGATTCACCACCAGGATCTTGCCATTCTACAAGGAAGTTATCACTGATGGCAAAAGAGGGGTGCGGCACGGTGATACCATTTCACCGAAACTCTTCAGAGCCACCCTCAAGAACATCATGTGACAATTAGAATGTGAAGGAATTGAAGTGAAGGTAAACGGTCAGCATCTACACCATCTCTGCTTCACTGATGGTATTGTTCTATAACACCAAACATAAGCCAAGTGGCACAAATGCCAGCTGACTTCAACCAAGAATGTGGAAAGATAGGTCTACAGCTGAATCTCAGCAAATCAATGTTCATGAAAAACTAACTAGTTCCAGATGCTCCATTCACTCTCAATGGAACAAACATCTCTGAATGCAGCAGTTATGTGTACCTAGGTCGAGAACTCAACATGACGAATGACCTAGCACCCTTAGCTGCTCAGGAGAAAAGAGAGTGGCATGGAACGCCTTCAAGAGCATCGAAGAAATAGTTAAAAGGACAAAGAACCTCCAGCTCTGGGCACATCTCTTCGACTCCACTGTTCTCCCTGCATTAACATATGCCTCAGAGACCTGGGCCCTATGAAAGCAGGATAAGAACACTATTCAGGCCTCCCAAAGAGGAATCGAAAGAGCTATGCTTGGAATATCACACCTCACTCAAGTGAGAGAAGGAATCCGGAGTTCTGACCTCCATCGACCATCGAGAATCAGGGATGCTGTATTGTTTGCTGAGGCATCAAACATCAGATGGGCTGGACATGTAATGTGACTTGGAGATGACCGCTGGACTAGAGCCGTTACCGACTGGATCCTGTGGGAAGTCAAAATACCATATGGCTGCCCACCTACAAGATGGTCATTTTTCTTTGTCAAGAACCTGAACAAACGGTTTGAGGCTCTTTGTATTTCTGGAGCAAGCAGATGCCATTGGACTACACTGGTACGTGACGGGGGCAAAATGGAAATGTTACTGGTGCCCACTCAAGCAAATCAACGAAAAATGGGATGTCAAGTGATCAAGTGATCAAGTGACTATAAGAAGTAAAGAAAAGTTGGTTTTTATCTGAGGGTGTTTTTCTCTGTTTTGGGGACCACCCCTGGGTGATCTCAGGGGATATTCACAGTAGTGCCTGGGGAGACCACGTGGTGCCGAGACTCAGACCTGGACTCCAGCAGCGAAGCTTGTTCTCCAGCCCTCTGAGCTGCCTCACCAAGATAAAGATTTTTTAATGATTAAAAAATGTGTCAATCATAAGGCATAAAATTTGATTGTTTGAATCAAATCAAAAGCATAAGGATTATTTTACTTGTTATAAAATGAAATAACTGAAGGGAAAAGTAGGGCAAAGAGTTCAGTGAATTTTTTTGGCTCTTAGTAATTGATAGATCAGTCAACAAAGGTCAAACAGGTAAAGAGTAACATTTTCCAAATGACATGACAAATTTACATCATGACAAATTTTACCAATTACAAAGTACAAATTAAATTAGCTTTACTTATTCAAAATAATATATGCACACCATTATTCATTGCAGTTCTCAGTGTAATAGCTAATTTTTGGAATCTACCTAGATGCCCAACCACAGATGAGTGTATCATGAAGGTGTGGTGTATACACAATGGGGTACCACACAGCTGTGATCTGTGGTGACACGGAGGAGCCGGAAGCATCCTGCTAAATGAAGTCAGTCAGAAGAAGGGCAAGCACAGGATGATGTCACTTAGGTATGGTACTTAGAGTAACTGATTCAGGAATGCAATGTCTTTAAACAGGGGGACGACCAGATCAACTCTGGCCCCAGCGCATAGGGAGGGGAAGGGAAAGAGTTGAGGGAGGGAGGGAAGAAATAGAAGAGAAGCAACGGGGGCCAGGTGAGGCACAAAGGGTGTTAATGAACGATGGAGCCAAATATCCAAACCAGAGTCAACAACGCTGAAATCAAGAGACCCAAACTTCAACAGCCAGACATAGAAGAGTGCTTTCAGGAGGGCAGGCTAGAGTGGTGACGGGTGAGGCTGGAGGGAAGCGGGAACAGTGGTGGAAGGAAGATGCCCACAGAGGGGTCGGGGCTGCGGTATTGTAGGTCTAAAACTCAGCTGTGAATAACTTTGTGAATCATGGTGCTTTAATAACATTTTAAAAATGAAAAGAAAATTGACAAGTTAGTTTTAAGTGCACAGGTGACACTTTGGCCAAACAGATCTTGTTAAATTTTAAATTATGCACAATATTATTATCTGACCATTAAATCCACTTGAGGTCAATAGAAATGGTAAATCTAAAATGCTCAAATACCTTAAACTTAAACAGCAAGCACGTGATGGTACTGGAGGCACCATCACTTAGATGGTTAGATCACTTAGATGGTTGTGGAGTTGCAGTGAACTTGAGCATCAGAAACATAAATATTAGTGTTACTATACCTTCACGGCAGAGCCTGGCAAGCTACCCGTGTGTTTTTGATATGCCAGATACCAGTAACAATTATAGACCTCATTCCCATGACCTGATGGAATGGTTTGAGGCTCTTTATCTTCCTGGAGCAAGCAGGTGCCCTTGGGCTCTACTAGCATGAGACAGGTCATATGGAGATGTTACTGGTGCCCACTTGAGCAAATCGAAGATGAATGGGAAGACAGTGATACAGACAGTGATACTTTATTGCCTCAATAATAATAAAAAATTAAACACACTTCTAGATAACTAAAGGGATATGGACATACATAAAAGAAATTATAGAATAGTTCTACAATTCTGCTGCCAAACCATCAGCCAGAAATGACAACCTGTATTAGGAAGCGGACCCTGTGTTAAGATGTAAGTCCTTTGTGCCTCTTCTATGTCAACTAAGCTGGCATTTATATAATCATCTTCAGCATTTTGTAATTTAACATGACTGTGATCATATGGGCTTACATCTGTGTATCTGTTTTGATTTCTATTTTCTGGAAACTTGGCCACTCTATGAGGATAATCATGGGACTCGTTGCGAATTTCCAAGTACAGCTGCTGCCAGCGGTTCTGGGTGTCCAGCTCCTCGAACTTCGCGCTCACAGACAATAGAGACTCACAGACATGGGGCAGAGCTGCTACTGGCTCTCCCTGTGCCCAGCAGCTCATGAGGCGCCCCGGGAGGGATGGCGGGTTCTAGCCTTGGCCCGCCACCCCCAGCAGAGCCCCACAACAAGCCAGACAACCCCCCGACTCCCATGAGGGCCTCCATTTTCCACATCTGGACTTTTCTCTCGTGAGAACTCCACCCAGCAGACCAGCCTATTAAAGCCCGGTTCACTCGGCCATTTGCGGCTGCCGACGGTTCATCAATAAATGCTGGATTTAGAGATGACTACAAGAGTGTGCTACCTGCACTGCAGAGTCTGGTAAGCTACCCGTGTCGTATTTGATATGCCAAATACCAGTAACAATTATAGACCTCATTCCCATGACCTGATGGAATGGTTTGAGGCTCTTTATGTTCCTGGAGCAAGCAGTTGCCCTTGGGCTCTACTTGCATGAGACAGGGCATATGAAGATGTTACTGGTGCCCGCTCGAGCAAATCAATGATGAACGGGAAGGCAGTGATAGTGATAGTCCAGAAAACAGAATTGAAGAATACGGTTGCTTGACTGTATCACTATCACTGTCTTCCTGTTCATCATCGAATTGCTCGAGCGGGCACCAGTAACATCTCCATATGTCCTGTCTCATGCAAGTAGAGCCCAAGGGCACCTGCTTGCTCCAGGAACATAAAAAGCCTCAAACCATTCCATTAGGTCATGGGAATGAGGTCTATAATTGTTACTGGTATTTGGCATATCAAATACGACACGGGTAGCTTGCCAGACTCTGCAGTGCAGGTAGCACATTCTTGTAGTCATCTCTAAATCCAGCATTTATTGATGAACCAGTGCTGCGGCTTGCAGCTGCGCAAGCCGGGCTGTGATAGGCTGGTCTGCTGGGTGGAGTTCTGACGAGGGGGAAGTCAAGATGTGGAAAATGGAGGCCCTCATGGAGTGGGGGGGGGTCGTCTGGTTGTTGCGAGGCTCTGCTGGGATGGCGGGCCAGGGCTAGAACCCGCCATCCCTCCTGGCGCCTCATGAGCAGCTGGGCACAGGGAGAGCCAGTAGCAGCTCTGCCCCATGTCTGTGAGTCTCTGGATCAGCATACCTGGGCCGGATTTAAAAAAAGACTGCTGCAGGGTGGATCTCGATGAGCCGGGCTGTGATAGGCTGGTCTGCTGGGTGGAGTTCTGATGAGGGAGAAGTGCGGATGTGGAAAATGGAGGCCCTCATGGAGTGGGGGGGGGTCATCTGGTTGTTGCAAGGCTCTGCTGGGATTGCAGGCCAGGGCTAGAATCCACCATCCCTCCCAGGTGCCTCATGAGTGGCTGGGCACAGGGAGAGCCAGTAGCAGCTCTGCCCCATGTCTGTGAGTCTCTGTCACCCTATTGATCGCCAGGGTTGATTCGGGCTGATCTGGCTGGCTGGCGGGTGTCCCCTTCCTCCCTCACCGCTCCATGTGCGTCCCTCCCAAAGCTGTGAGCTCCGGCCAAAGAGGACGGCCTTCCCCGAATAGAGATGGACCAGTCTTCGGTCGAGGGTATAAGAGTAGCTGCACTCCCCTGCTAGAATCTCCAAGCAAGCTCACTTGCTTGACATGATAAATAATCACTGTATCACTGTCTTCCCGTTCATCATCGATTTGCTCAAGCAGGCCCCAGTAACATCTCCATATGTCCTGTCTAATGCTAGTAGAGCCCAAAGGCATCTGCTTGCTCCAGGAACATAAAGAGCCTCAATCCATTCCGAATGAGGTCTATAATTGTTACTGGTATTTGGCATATCAAATACAACACGGGTAGTTTGCCAGGCTCAGCCGTGCAGGTAGCATACTCTTGTAGTCAACTCTAAATACAGCATTGCGACCGCGCGAGCCGGCTGTGATAAAATCTACAAAAAAAAACATACAGTTAATATCATACTCAATGATGAAATATTAAGCAATATAACCTCCCGTTATATTCTAAATCACTCATAGTAGATGTCTTAGCCAGTGTACTAGAAATTATTAAATTAAAAAAATTAAATACTACTTATGATAGAGTCAAAACACATAAAATGTTTAATTATCAGCATAACAAATCATGAGCAAGACTTGAATGCTAAAATCTATAAAACACTGCTGAGATAGACGCAACCATTGACCCAATGGAAAATGGAACATGTTTGTGGATCGAAAGACTCAATGTTATTAAGAATCCTTCAACTAACCTTCAGTTCTGACTCAATGTCACTTATATTCCTTGTGAACGTAGACATACATGACATAGAACATCTTCATATAAATTACCTGATTGTTCTTTCTAAAATCTTTGTGGAAATGCAGGAACCTAGAATAGAAAACAGGTTGAAAATGAAAGACATATACTAACTTTCCCCAGAACTTAAAAAGTCACAGTAATCAAAACAGGATGATCTTAATGCAAAGACAGATCAATAGAACAGAATAGAAAGTCTTATTAAAATGCACATTTAGTAGTTAACTGAGTTTTGGCAAGACACTGAAGCAATTTAATAAGAAAGGAAAAATTCTGCAAGAAGTGGTATGGGAACTATATGATAAACATGTTTTTAAAACAAACTGAATCCTACCACTCGCCATAGGCAAAAATTAATTTTAAGAAGATAAAGGTCAATACTTTGCAAATATTTGTTAGCAGGGACCCCCATACAAGCACCAAACTATGCAAGAGTAGAAAAATTATTCCCTAATAACATTTAAAACTTCTGATCACCGAAAGATACTATCAAGAAAAGGCAACACATAAACTGAGAGGAAACCATTTTACTTCATATATCTGGCAAAAGATTTGATTCCAGGATATATGAATAATTGCTCCAACTTCACAATAACCGAGATAATTAAAAGTTGGCATGGGCATAAACGAAAATTTAACAGAAAACATATGAATGGTCAATTAAGACACAAAGAAGTTTCAGCGTTATTACTCATGAGGGAAAAGCAAATTAATACCACCACTAGTGGCCAGAGAGAGAGAGTTCAGTGGACTCCACACAGGCTTTGAATGCAGGAGGTCCAGCTCTGATCCCCAGAGCCACATGGTGCCCTGAACACTATCAGGAACAACCCCAGAGTCACTGAGCACTGCTGGGATTGACCCCCAAAGAGCCAAAAAGAATAAAATAAAGCCACCACCAGAACCCTCTTCATACCCACTAAGCTTGACCAACATCAACAAGACTGGCAGCATTGATGGAACCAAGATGTGAAGCACCCGGAAGTCTTCTGCATTGGTGGTAGGAGTGTGAAGTGGCCCAACCGCGCTGGGAAACATGCTGGTGGTTTCTTATAAATTAAACATATATCTTCCCATGGCTGAGTCATTTCCCCCCTAGGAATTGACTTAAGAGAAACGAAAACATATGTCTACCAAAAGACTTGTGCAGAGCACTCTCAGCAGACCTACTCATAATGATCTGGAAGGGAAGACGACTCTAAATATTCATTAATAGGTGAATGGTTTTCATTAGGCAATGGAATATGTTAGAGTGATAAAAGGATGAATTTCAAAACATGCAGAAGAAAAAAGAAGCCAACACAAGAGTCCCTACTGCATAGTCCCATTGACGTAAGACAGAGCGCAGCTCACATGTGTGATGGGAATCCTCGCATTGGACAGGACAGGGCAGCCTCCAGGATGGAGCCGGGGCCCCAGAGAGCCCCCACTGCCAGCAGTACTCAAGCTGCACACTGAGCCACAGGGTACATAAATTCCAAACATTCGTAAATCTTGCCTTGGCAGAAACAGATTTTAAACACAAAACAAATACACCCTAACGAAAGGTGAAAACAAGGAAATTATGGGGTGAAGTCATCGGAGCCATGAGATCAGAAATGATGAGTGTGATTCTAATTTTTATTTCCCTCTCTACTGCTATATTTGTGATGTACATATATATGCTAGTTCTCATCATCGGTTTTGTTCCATCATTCATCTGAAATCTGTACTCCCTTCTCTTTCAAACAGCAGATGAGCCATTTATAAATGGACAGGGCAGAAGGACACAATTTTACCTGAACTTAAATGATTCTAGAATGTTCCCAGATACCCCATCAGACAGGCTTGGACATGTCTGTTGATTGGGACCAGCTTGAACCCCACTTTCAGTGTTTTCCCTTATCATCTTTCTGCTCTCAGACTTGGTCATGAAGGTGTGTGGTGTTTCTGCAGACTGGTGTGAAGGTCTTTGGAATGCTTTGAGATTGGTAATTGTGTTAATGGGGACCCTAAAGTTAGAGGTTAAATTAAACCCACTAAATTGGTTAAAAAGTAGAACCTAGGCCAGGAAGATAGCTCTGTAAGATTCATCCATACGATAGTACATGCCCAATCTGTACAAACCCTGAGTTCAACCCAAAGAAAACAGAGAAAGAAAGAAAGGAAGGGAGGGAGGAAGGAAGGAAGGAAGGAAGGAAGGAAGGAAGGAAGGAAGGAAGGAAGGAAGGAAGGAAGGAAGGAAGGAAGGAAGGAAGGAAGGAAGGAAGGAAGGAAGGAAGGAAGGAAGGAAGGAAGGAAGGAAGGAAGGAAGGAAGGAAGGAAGGAAGGAAGGAAGAAAGGAAAGGAAGGAAGGAAGGAAGAAAGGAAGGAAGGAAGGGAGGAAAGAAAGAAGGAAGGGAGAGGAAAGGAAAGAAAGAAGGAAGGGAGGAGAGGAGAAGAGAAGGAAGGGAGGAGAGAGGAAGGAGGAGGAAGGAAAGGATGGAGGGAAGAGGGAGGAAGAGGCCTGCCTTTGGGTGACATTCTCTGGGGCCTGCTGTGTGCTCAAAGCAAGGCCAGTGGGGGCCGGGGTGCAGCAGAATATGGCACATCAGCCTTTCCCCTTTCCCAAGTCCGTGGTGCCTTTCTTCCTCTCGTCATATGGACGTTAGCATAAAGTCTTATTTTGAGAAGCTGTGCTAAGAGACATTCTTCACTATCGATAGCCCCTGCAGGGAGAAAGAGCATTTGGGTAGAAGAGAAAATGAGGGGCCGTGGCTTTGGAGGAGTCATCCGTTGGTTTTTGTTTAGACGCACAGTCGGTACTATTTCTTGTTTGCTAGTTAAAATTCCAGTGGTTGTTTGTAGAGATATATAATGTATTATAAATGAAGACAAAACCATAGAATTGAGCTCTACATAGTTCCAGACACCAACTTTAGCCCTCAAGGATTCCGGAGAGGAGAAATAAATCCCCAATATTGCCAGCAGATGGGCAGTAATCAGACACCACCCAAGAAAGCAGGACTGCCGCGTTCCTTTCCCTTCTCCTCCTCATTTTCCCTGGATCTCTTTCTTTTCTCATCTCACTCGTTCTGTCTCTCAAGACACATAGTGAAAGGATGTCTCTGGCTCTGCCACACTGCTCTGGGTTTCTTTCCCTCCATAACTGTCAGAGAAAAGAAAGGGGATAGTAGTTATCTACCAAGTACCCTGTATTTCACCTTTATTATCTGTGTGCTGCACCATCCTAGATCTAACCCCTTGACAGTAATAAAGAGAAAATCTTTTGAAGAAATTGATCTCTCTTGCTGTTGGTTGTTTGTGAGAGGAGGGAAGTCCTTCATTTATTATAGAGTAATCGCCTTGCTCCAAAGCCTGCGACGCAATATGCTAAAAAGCATGTTCAGAACCATTCGTCAAAAGTAACGGCAACAAAGTTCACAGAGGAGCTTTGCTTGTCTTGCACAGAGAATGGCCAGGGAGTGCTGCCGGCGGCTGACCTCCCTCCCACAGGGAGAGCTTCTGGCCGCTGACCTCCCTCCTACAGGTGTCCACCCAAGCAGCTTGCACTGAAATAGAGCACTCTGTGAGGACACAAAGGAGCAGCTGCATATATATATACATACATAAATATGTATATACATATATGTGTATGCACATGTATATGTGTATACATATATGTACATATATGTGTGTATATATAATTTTAAAGAAAATTTGAGTTTGTTATATTAGTTGAGTTTGTTTTATATGTTTGAGTTTGTTACATACATATATATGTGTGTATATGTATATATATATACTATCAAACTTTGAGTTTGATATATGTGTATATATACATATGTGTACAAGATGCCGCTCTGTCTCATGTTCATTGATTTAAAGAAAGCCTTTGATTCTGTGGAGACTGAAGCAGTCATCAAAGCCCTAGCCAAACAGGGTGTTCAAACCCAATACATCAAGATCCTTCGTGAGCTGTACTACAGATTCACCATCAGGATCTCACCATTCTATAAGGAAGTGATCATTGATTCAAAAAGGGGGGGTTCGGCAGGGTGATACCATTTCACCAAAACTCTTCAGCACCACCCTTGAGAACATCATGTAACAATTAGAATGGGAAGGAATGGGAGTGAAGATAGATGGTCGGCAACTACACCACTCCGCTTTGCTGATGATATCGTTCTAAAAACACCAAACATTAGCCAAGCGGCACAAATGCTGGCTGACTTCGACCGAGAATGTGGAAAGATAGGTCTACAGCTGAATCTCAACAAAACAATGTTCATGAAAAATAAAGTAGTTCCAGAGGCCCCATTCACTCTCAATGGAACAAACATCTCTGAATGCAGCAGTTATGTGTACCTAGGTCGAGAAGTCAACATGATGAAGGACTAAAACCTGAGCTGCACAGGAGGAAGAGAGCGGCATGGAATGCTTTCAAAGGCATCGAAGAAATAGATAAAAGGTCAAAGAACCTCCGGCTCAGGGCACATCTCTTTGACTCCACCGTTCTCCCTGCATTAACATATGCCTCAGAGACCTGGACCCTACAAAAGCAGGATGAGAATGCCATTTGGGTCTTCCAGAGAGGAATAGAAAGAGCTATGCTTGGAATATCATGCCTCACTCAAGTGAGAGAAGGAATCCGAGCTCTGGCCTCTGTCGCTATTCCAGAATCAGGGATGCTGTCTCGTTTGCCAAAGCATCGAAAATCAGATGGGCTGGACATGTAAGCGCTATTTGGAGACGATCGCTGGACTAGAGTCGTTAGGACTGGATCCACGGGATGTCAAAAGACCACATGGCTGCCCACCTACAAGATGGTCAGACTTCTTTGTCAAGACCCTGAAGGAACAGTTTGAGGCTCTTCATATTCCTGAATCAACCAGATGCCATTGGGCTACATTGGCACGTGATAGGGTTCAATGGAAATGTTACTGGCGCCCACTCAAGCATATCAATGAATAACAGGATTTAAGTTATACATATGTGTACATATATGTGTGCGTATATATATAATTTTAAAAGAAACTTTGAGTTTTTTGGGGGGCTACCACTGGGTGTGCTAGGGACTTCTTTCTGGCTCTGCACTCAGTGATCACTCCTGGTAGTACTCAGGGAACCATACGCGGTGTGGGGATGGAACCTAGGTCAACCACATGCCAGGCCAGCCCTTAATACCTGACTTATCTCTCCAGCCCACAGCGAAACTTTTAGATGAAATATATACCAGTAACAATTATAATATTGTTACTATGAGTATGCTACCTGCATGGCAGAGCCTGGCAAGCTACCCGTGTCGTATTTGATATGCCAAATACCAGTAACAATTATAGACCTCATTCCCATGACCTGATGGAATGATTTGAGGCTCTTTATGTTCCTGGAGCAAGCAGGTGCCCTTGGGCTCTACTTGCATGAGACAGGACATATGGAGATGTTACTGGAGCCCGCTCAAGCAAATCGGTGATGAACGGGAAGACAGTGATACATTGAACAATTATAGATCTCATTTCCATATTGTAATGGTTTGAGGCTCTTTATGTTCCTGGAGCAAGCAGGTGCCCTTGCGTTCTACTAGCATGAGACAGGTCATATGGAGATGTTACTGGTGCCCGCACAAGCAAATAGATGATGAAAGGGAAGACAGTGATGTTGAGAAATGAAGACGAGGACGTGTCTGAGCTTATAGGCTCCACGTGGGCTTAAATTCTGCTCTCACTGTCTACGGGGGCATAGAAGGAATAGGTGGATGTCTGCTTCAGTTTGGGGTCTGAAGAAAAGGGAAGGGGTTCAAGAGGAACGATGCCTGCTGGGAAAGATTGCTCTGAAATATAAGCAGCATGAGTAGGCACAAAGTGCGTATTGAATAATTAGCAGGATTCTCTGCCACTGATGGTGAGAGGCCTCTGAAATAGTCTCAGAGTGTGCCCTGGGACCCCAGAGATCCCTGAGAGCTGTAATGCGATTAGATTTTTCACCGTTATTTTATTGCTCGTGTAAGTGGGTCTTTCCAGAGGCTGCCTGAGACGTGAGAATTGAACAGAGACACGGATAAGAAAATCTGGGGCCAGAGAGAGAAAATGGTGGGGAGGGCACACGCCTTGCCCAGATCCTCAGCATCCACTATGGTCCTCTGAGTCTGGCCAGCAATGATCCCTGAGCACTGAGGCAGGAGCAAATCCCTGCTGGGTATGAACCCCGCCAAAAAATGAAGAAAGAAAAGAAAGCCAAGTATTCTCACATAAAGCCAAACATTAAGACTCTTGGAAAAATAAAATTTAAAAAAATCCACCCAATTTAGAAAATATTTTTAAATAAAGTTGTGTTCTTTATAAAGTTCTTAAATAAAGTTTTTAAATAAAGTTGTGTTCTTTATATTGCCAAGCAGTAGGTGGTCTCAGCTGCAGGCGTGTTTGCACATACTGGTTAAAGGTAAAAACACATGGAGTATTTCTGAGGGCTGGGGGGACAGTCCAAGGGTTAAGGTGCTCATTTTGTATGCGGCTGACTCAGATTTAAACTCCAGCATCACATATGGACCCCTGAAGACCACCAGAAGTAAACCCTGAGCACAGAATCAGGAGTAGCCGCAGAGCACTGCTCAGTGTGGCCCAAACCTCCCTGAACCCAACTATCTTTTCTATCTTTTAGTCACAAGCTTTTTGAAAGGTGCTTGACTGAAGCTTGGCGGCAGAGCTGTGTGCAGGGGCACAGGGTACTGATACTCAGTCCTGAGAGTAGCGGAGTCCCTGAGATCATCGGGTCAGACTCACTCTGGACAAAATAGGTTTTCAAGCAAACAAATTCACATATTCATGTTTTTCTTTTTTTCCTTGAGCACATCATCCTCTGACAACCTGGCTCGTGGCAAGGAGGATTCAGACCTGAGATATCAGAGAACAGAGCGGGGCCACGGGAATGGTGGGTGCTGGGAGCACTCTCCAGGGAGGCCAGAACTGCAGGGAAGGAGACAGAGAGAGCCTGGAGGTTTGTGGATTTCTGGTCCTTGGCTGGCTGACGATCGAGGTGCACAACGAAATCTCCAGAGGTTCTTGCAGAAAAACAATTCCTAGAAGGCTAAAAGCTCAGCAGAGTTTTGCCAAGGGCCAGATCTTAGGAATAAAAACTGCACCAGAGTCAGAAAGTGCCTTGAACTAAAGAACTATGAAATATCCCTTTATTCCTTGCCGCAAGGACCTAAGGCGTAAATATATCTTTATCCCTGCGATATCCCTTGCATTAAGGAACTACAAAATAGTTCTACAAAATGTGCCCTAAGAAAGCATAAAACCAAATTTCCCAAAGAACAAGAGGGTCTGCAAGCCGTGTTCTGGGAAGGAATCTATATTCTAGCGACTGTGCAAGACGCTCAAAAAGCAGCACTTGTGAAAATTACTGGGCGGACAAGAAGCAGGAGAGCCTGAGACCGAGAGGTAGTTTACACAGACTCGCAGACAGCCTCTGGTTGAAATCTTCAGACAAGGATTTTAACACTGCTGATAAATATATAGAAGAGGAACTAGAAGAGGTCAATTCAATGGGTAAGGACAGAAAGGATGGGAGACCAGAAGCAAGCACGGAGAGGAAATTAGAGTAGCTGGACTTTAAAAGTGAAACTGGACACCATAGATTGGATCTGGCAGAATGAGTTGGTGAGTTTAAAGACAGGTCAGCAGAAGCCGTCCAAAGCCCAGAGGAAAGAAGATTAAAAATTAAACAGCAGAGTGTGGATGGCTTGAGGGAGAGTGTGAAGCGGTTAAGTGTCTAGAGCCCCAGAAAATAAAATAAAATTATTCAAAATTGTTTTCAAATATCGCCTAGAATGTTTCCAAACTTGATTTAAAAGAAGCAAATGGGGGGCTGAAGCGATAGGACAGCAGAGAGGAACTTACCTCGCATGCGTCCAACCTGGGTTTGATCCCCAGCATCCCATGTGGTCCCTTGAGCATTGCCAGGAGTAATTCCTAAGTGCAGAGCCAGGAGTAAGCCCTGAGCATCACTGGGTATAGCACAAAAACAAAACAAAATAAAACAAAAACCAAACCCAGCTAACACACAGTCTTAGAATTTGAGTAACTCCCAAGCAGGATTAATATTACCTACAGTAACTTTTACCTAATACTAATATTTAATAAAATAATCACTTCTTGTCATATTATGAACAGCCTTATAAAATGTATTACAGCCAAAAGGTAAGTAGAGACAAGTGACTCTCAATACACAGTTCCACTCAGAACTAGACTTGAGGATTCAATGCCAAAACTTTGCCAACAACAAAAATGTAGACGCACTAAGTTGTCGGGGGCCCTGGCCAGCAGCCCCCGCACAAATGAGGAAGACCTAGATCTTGCCGGACTTCATCCGTGTGGAACAAGGAGAGGGATGGACTTGGGAGAAACTCTGCCTTGCTGCTGCTACTGCTGAGAAAGGAAAGAAAGAAAGAATGAACGACACCCATGCAGCAGGGAGCTCTGAATAGCAGCACTAGCTTTACTGGACACAGTTTAAACCTTTTTGTACAATATTTGGGCAGAGGGGTACAAGCACACATCACAGGGTATTTGCAAGCTCCTGGCCATTGTAACAGAGGAACAAATGACAATCACAGATTTAGCATTTGCTAGGTAACATTTGCAATGTAACAATCGTTGATTTACATATCCCTGTGGTCATAGGTCAGAAGACCAGGCAACTTCTGCCTCACCTAGCTCAGATTAGCACAGATGTTTTGGGTATAACCTTATGGGCAGAGCCCATTTCTGGGTCCTGCCCTTAGGGTCTTGTGGTGGGAAAATGCTGGACCTAAGGCTAGCAGCTGAGAGCCCAACATTAAGTAACATCACCATAATTTCTCAACTAAGAAATTAAGAGAACAAGATTAACTAATTGTAGTATTCTTCAGTCAAGAAAGAAAAAATTCATGTAATATGCCTGACAGTTGGAAACCTAACTGGTTTAGGTTTCCAACTGGTTCTGATTGCATGTATTCAACCAAGGACCCCTGGATGAGACAGGAAGAAAGGAATCAGAATATACTGTGTTTTAACATCTACAAGTGTATGACTACAAGAGTATGCCACCCGCATGGCAGAGCCTGGCAAGCTACCCGTGTCATATTTGATATGCCAAATACCAGTAACAATTATAACCTCATTCCCATGACCTAATGGAATGGTTTGAGGCTCTTTATGTTCCTGGAGCAAGCAGGTGCCCTTGGGCTCTACTTGCATGAGACAGGACATATGGAGATGTTACTGGTGCCCGCTCGAGGAAATCGATGATGAGCGGGAAGACAGTGATACAGTGATATAGTGATGCCTGGCATATATTGAGTTCTCAGAAAATGTGGCGCTGATCACTTAGCATTCTGATGGAATTGACAGACATCACTCGTAGACAGGGAAGGAAGTAGAATGGGCAAATACGCTGCAGCTCTGATGGTTAATCTCACCGTGCCTTTAGTTAAGAAATCCTGAAACATCCCAGTGATGTGGGAGGGTGGAACATTCAAAGCACAGACTCAGCAACACTAAAGGCGAGTTCTGGGTTGCAACCACCAAACTTCAATGTGTCTGTCAAGGAGGCAGGGATGGGGGGGTGGGGGGGCTGGGGGAGGTGAGCGGGCATGAAGTATGGGAACACTGGTGGAGGAGAGTTGACACTGGTAGTGGAATTGGTGTTGAAGTAGTCTATGCCCAAAACTTAACTATTGATCACTTTGATAATTATGGTTCTTTAATTAGATGATATATAATACATAATATTTAATCTAATCTTATATCTCTACATATATTACATAATCTTTAATCTAATCTTTAATTAGATTATATATTATATACATGGGAATGAGGTCCATATTGTTACTGGTTTTTGGCATATCAAATACAACACGGGTAGCTTACCAGGCTCTGCTGTGTAGGTGGTATACTCTCAGTAGAAAGCTCTCATCTCGTGTATTTACTGATGAACCAAGCGGGGAGAGATTGGCTTTTCTCTTGGGTGGAGTTCTGAGGAGCTGTGGATCTGGATGTTGAGAATGATTGACCTCATGGTGTGTGGGTTCCTCTGGCTACTTGCTAGAATCTTTGGGATGACGGGCCAGGGCTAGAACTGTATTCAGTGTATAAATGTGAAAGATCCTGGGAAGGACCTGGTCCTACTTCCATTATTATCTAAGACTGTCCACGGCAGTGCACCAGTGCAGCTGTGGGTCTGGAGTGCCTCTCTTCCAGTGTTGCTGGCTGTGGTGGCTGGGAGCTTGCAGCCACGCCCACCGACATGGAGGTGGAGGAATGGGAGGAAGAACCCAAATCCCGCTCCAAGTCCAGCCAGCATGCCCCCCCCACCCCCCACACGTGTGAGCAAACATATAAATATGTTATATGTCCACCATGGTGGCCTTCTGGGGACTGGGAGGGAACTGAGGATATTGGTGGAGGCAAAGGGACTTTGGCAGTAGGATTGGTGCTGGAACATTGTATGCCCAAAACAATGTTCAAAGTTATGGACAACTTCGTAGACCACAGTGTCTCCATAAACATTCCTGAAAAAAATATATAAATATATATATATATATAATTAAAATACATTGTAAAATGTTTCAAAGAAATTTTGGTAATCAGTTGGTAGTATGTGATGGAATTTGTTTATGGATTTAATAAATTATTCTTGCTCCACGCATGGATGAGATCTTCAATACTTGCCCTTCGCCCTCTGATTTATTTCATTTAAGATGACGTCCTACAGTTCCATTCAAGTTGCAGAAAACTTCAAGATTTTATCTCTTCTTACAGCTGTTAGTATCCCATTGTGTGTATCACTGTATCACTGTCTTCCCGTTCATCATCGATTTGCTCAAGCAGGCCCCAGTAACATCTCCATACGTCCTGTCTCATGCTAGTAGAGCCCAAGGCATCTGCTTGCTCCAGGAACATAAATACCCCCAATCCATTCGGAATGAGGTGTATAATTGTTACTGGTATTTGGCATATATCAAATACAACACGGGTAGCTTGCCAGGCTCTGCCGTGCAGGTAGCATACATGGGGCAGAGCTGCTACTGGCTCTCCCTGTGACCAGTCGCTCACGAGGCACCCGGGAGGGATGGTGGGTTCTATCCCTGGCCCACTATCCCAGCAGAGCCTCGCAACAAGCCAGAAGACCCCCCCACTCCATGAGGGCCTCCATTTTCCACATCCGGACTTCTCTCTCATCAGACCTCCACCCAGCAGACCAGCCTATCAGTGCCCGGCTCATCGAGTTCCACCCTGCAGCAGTCTTTCTTAAATCCGGCTCGGTATGCTGGTCCAGAGACTTGCAGACATGGGGCAGAGCTGCTACTGGCTCTCCCTGTGACCAGCCGCTCACGAAGCGCCCAGGAGGGATGGTGGGTTCTAGCCCTGGCCCACCACCCCAGCAGAGCCTCGCAACAAGCCAGAAGACCCCCAACTCCATGAGGGCCTCCATTTTCCACATCCGGACTTCTCTCTCGTCAGACCTCCACCCAGCAGACCAGCCTATCAGCACCCGGCTTGCCCGGCCGCTTGCGGCCGCGCAGTTCATCAATAAATGCTGGACTTAGAGGTGCCCATTGTGTGTACAGTGTGTATATAGGCCATCACTCCTTTCCATTCATCTGTCATTGAGCGTTGGAGAGCTGTTTCCAGGCCGTGGCTATGCTGACTCCTGATACACTTTGTGTTTCAGCAATGAAAACAACTTTTTTAAATGTGAAAACAACTTTTTAAATGAAGTGAGATCTCTAGGTCATGTAGAAATGCTATTCTTAGTTTTATAAGAAGTTCACATAGTATTTTCCATAAGCGTTGAACCAAACAATATTCCATCAATATTGATTGAACCAAACAATATTTCAAGCCATATTTCATCCAATCAACTACATTGCCACCAGCACTGGTTGTTTCCCATCACTTTGTCCGCCATTTTCCCTGGTGTGAGGTTATTTTGGACTGGTATTTCCCTGATATCAAGTGACATAACACTTTCTCACATGCGTCTTCATGACCACACACACTTTTCCTGGTCATCTTGCTCTTCTCTCCCGGTTTTTGCTAGGATTATTTTCTCTTGTTCAGCAGGGTGTCTTAATTTCTGTCAGAATTCATTTTGCCATGTACACTTTATTATCTTGGACTACAAAGTCTTAGACAAACTAAATCCAACATCTTACCAAAGGGATCACACCACAAAAATCAACTGGGATTCATTCCAGGGGTACAAGGAAAGTTCTGTATATATGAATCAATTCATGAATATACCACAGCAATAGCAGGAAAGATAACATCATATTATCATATCAGTGGATGCCGAGAAAGCTCTGACAAGATTAAACATATATTCATGATAAAAAGCCCTGGGCTAGAGAGATCGTCGCATGGGTAGGCTCTGGCCGTGAGTGTGGCGAACTGGGCTCCTCCAGCTCACCCAGTGCTCAGAGTGATCTCTGAGTGCAGATCCAGGGATCTGACCTGAGCACAGCTGGAGCTCCCCAAAACCAAAAATAATTTTTAAAGGACTAATGACCTCAAGATCAGACTCAAGTCTATAAAGTACATTGAAGAGAACCCCCCAATGCTCCCTGGTACGGACCTCAGAGGCGCCTTCAATAGTTCTGCCCTGCTGCGAAGACAACAAAAAACAAAGCTACACACATAGGACTACGTATACCTCATTCATGTACACACATAGGACTACGCATACCTCATCCATGTACATACATAGTTCTACGTATACCTCATTCATATACACACATAGGACTACGTATACCTCATCCATGTACACACATAGGACTATGTATACCTCATCCATGTACACACATAGGACTACGTATACCTCATCCATGTACACACATAGGACTACATATACCTTATCCATGTACACACATAGGACTACGTATACCTCATCCATGTACACACATAGGACTACGTATATCTCATCCATGTACACACACAGGACTACGTATACCTCATCCATATACACACATAGGACTATGTATACCTCATTCATGTACACACATAGGACTACATATACCTCATCCATGTACACACATAGGACCACGTGTACCTCATTCATGTACACACATAGGACTACGTATACCTCATCCATGTACACACACAGGACTACGATATACCTCATCCATGTACACACATAGGAATACGTATACCTCATCGATATACACACATAGGACTATGTATACCTCATTCATGCATTTAATTTACAAGCATACAGTTAGGCAGAGGTTCTCCTACACTCTCCTGCACTTTCCAAATCGATCACTGACTGTGCTTTTCTTCCTTACGTGAACTCCAGTTTTACAAATTCAAGTTTTCTTCATGGGATGCCTTGACTTGTGGGACATTTCACAAGTCAAGGGTGGGATGGGACAACACACACCTCCAACCAAAAAACCCTCTTATGTTTAAATTTTAGTTATACCATTGTCTGGAGAGACTCACAGACATGGGGCAGAGCTACTACTGGCTCTCCCTGTGCCCAGCCACTCATGAGGTGCCCAGGAGGGATGGCGGTTTCTAGCCCCTGGCCCGCCACCCCAGCAGAGCCTCACAACAAGCCAGACGACAACCCACTCCATGAGGGGCCTCCATTTTCCACATCCGGACTTCCCCCTTGTCAGAATTTCACCCAGCAGACCAGCCTATCACAGCCCGGCTCATCGAGATCCACCCTGCAGCAGTCTTTTTTAAATCTGGCCCAGGTATGCTGATCCAGAGACTCACAGACATGGGGCAGAGCTGCTACTGGCTCTCCCTATGCCCAGCTGC
This sequence comes from Cryptotis parvus, assembly GCA_021461705.1. NCBI lineage: Eukaryota > Metazoa > Chordata > Mammalia > Eulipotyphla > Soricidae > Cryptotis > Cryptotis parvus. The sequence continues at coordinate 102,898 of JAJIBD010004552.1, read as the reverse complement.
TCATGAGGCGCCCGGGAGGGATGGCGGTTTCTAGCCCTGGCCTGCCACCCCAGCAGTCTCACAGCAAACCAGACAACCCCCCCACTCCATGAGGGACCTCCATTTTCCACATCCGAACCTCCCCCTTGTCAGAACTCCACCCAGCAGACCAGCTTATCACAGCCCGGCTCACGCTTCCACTTGCACCCGCATGGTTCATCAATAAATGCTGGATTTTGAGATGACTACAGGAGTATACTACCCGCACGGCAGAGCCTGGCAAGCTACCCGTGTTGTATTTGATATGCCAAATACCAGTAACAATTATAGACCTCATTCCCATGACCTGATGGAATGGTTTGAGGCTCTTTATGTTCCTGGAGCAAGCAGGTGCCCTTTGGCTCTACTTGCATGAGACAGGACATATGGAGATGTTACTGGTGCCCGCATGAGACAGGACATATGGAGATGTTACTGGTGCCCGCTCAAGCAAATCGATGATGAATGGGAAGACAGTGATACAGTGATACAATGATACCATTGTCTGATTTATTAATAACAGATTTTAATCTCTCCAACATTTTGCTTCCAGGTCTCCCCAACTTTCCGTGGACACTGATATTTCCCTCAATTACTGACACATTGCATGACTTTCATTTCCAAGTGCTGGAGCTGCAGTTTCCGCCTCTAAACTCACTGGGGCAGCAGCATTGGGCTAAGCAAGACGCAAAGGAAACTCGAGGAGTAACAAGCAGGGGTTTTGTTGTTGTTGCTTTTTTGCGTGTTGTTGTTGTTGTTTCTGAGTTTCTCCCTCCTTTCCTTTGACAAACTCACCCACGAGAATGCGTGGGCGCTGTAGCTTTGAGGCGGACAGGTTACAGGCCCGTCACGGCAAGTCCACGGCAAGTGCACTCTGCCGACTCTCTACGGCTCTGCCTAGCTGCCCCTTCCTGAAGGCTGAGGAGGTGGAGGCCACCACAGAGTGGCCCCCTCAGGCTCAGCCTTGCCGGTCGTACTGCTGGGACTGTGGTTTCCATCAGCCTCTGCCGCTCCTTGGATCTCAGCAGCAGGTCAGTCCTCTACTGCAGGCAGAAGAGAGGCCCGGATTTTCCCATAAATGTCTTCAACTCCTGAGAGTACCAGAGCACTCCAGAATTGGGAAGGGTCTGATGGGAGCTGCTGCCTTCTCCTTCCCCGATGCTGTGTACATGCAGCCAATAAGCCACTACGTTGATCTGGCCGGCGTCATCTTTGGATCAGGGTTCCAGGCCTCGGTGGCTGGATGCTGTGGTCCAGGCCTTTCCTGCTGGGGGCTGCGCATGTGCAGGGCAGAGTTTGCAGGGGGTTTCTGGAGTTTGGCATTTACCTACTAGCCCGTCGTCATCCAGGATGACCAACACTGGTTCCAGACATCGCCAGAGTGTCCTGGGGGCTTACTCACTGCCCGAGGGAGCACCCTCTGCCTTCCACAACTGACAGCCCCCAACCTTTCCAGGAGCAGGGTCTCCAACACACACAGAGCTCCAGGATTCAAAGTTCCAGCTTATTTCTTGGGGGGGTGGGCAGTGTTCCTAGTTTATCATAATACTAGGAATTCAAGCTTTTTTAAACATGTTATATCATTATCTCTTTTTACCCAGAATCCATCTCCTATTTCTATAAAAATCTTACTTTTAAGGATAAAATAAGAGAAAAATGGCAAAATTGCAGATGATCCATTTTAATCTATTTTAATCAACATTATAAACCTCCTCCCATTATCAAGCATGATGGAAATCATTTAAAATGACCAAAATTGAGCTTCAATTTCGTCCCTTTCACAGTTTTGTCTTGAACACTTAATCGGTGGTTTTCTGGAGTCTGCTCAGACCTGCCGGGCTGAGTGCCCTCCACTACGACCAGGAAGTCCCATGGGTTGGATGGCAAGAGTCTATTAGGAATATACACCCCACGGAAACCAGCAAATCCAGTGACTTATTTCTGGGGAGAACTGGCTGAACCACACCCACCCACGCGCACCAATAGACATGGTCAAAACCCAGAGGCAAATAAAGCAGATCTCACTCTGCTCCGGGCTGGCTTCAGCCTCTGAGCTCAGGGATGATTCCCAGCAGGGCTCAAGGACCATTGTGGTGCCAGGCCTGAGCGCTGGGTTGGCAGCTCAGCACCCTCCCGCTCTGCTCTCTCAGGCCTCTTCATCTTTTTCTCGGTTGTTTGACCTGACCATGAGTGTCTAAGTGGACTTTCTCTCCTCTGAAAGATTGTGTTCCAAATTGATCCTTTGAAGTCCAAACCCAGGTCTTCAGAATGGAGCTGTGGTTGATAGCTCTTTCAAGAGATTCAACAAAATGTTCTGATGAGGTCATGAGGGTGGCCCTAACCCAACATGACTGGTGAAATTGAAACAGTGGAAGAAGGTCCCGTGGGGGCGTGGGAAGATGACAGCCCGACTGCAAGCCAAGGAGACAGGTACAGCAGAAGCTGCCCCGATAGCTGAGCGCAGCCCTCTGACTCAGGCTCCGGAAGAGCAAAACAAGACACTTTGCTGTTGCAGCCCGTTGGTGACGGTTGCTCTGGGTCCCAGTTGAAGAATCCACCTTTTGGCCTTCATCTTCTATAGTTTGGACATGCTCACTGCGTCTTCTTCGCCCACATCCCGAACTCCTGCCTCTGAGGTCGGGTGTTGGCACACAGGGGCACAACAGGAAGGAAATGTCACACTACGTCTTGCTTGAGCTGACCAGCCACGGACAAAAGCATTTGCCTCACCACAAGGCCAAGCCCAGGGAAAAGCCTAGAAGCCCCTCCATGCTTCCAACAAGACCCCCTGGAAGGTGCTCACAAGATGCCCAGAACAGCAAAGGCCTTGCAGGTCTGCGGCTCTGGCTCCCAGCTCCACCCCTGGCCCTCACACACACAAAATACCACTGGTGGCCAGGCCTGCGAGAGAGATTCCATCCTCCTGAGCCATAACCGTTCCCATCCATTTCCCGGTGAGACCAACCAGCCCAACCTCTTGTTCCTTCCCTGCTCAAACAGGAGTCATGAGCTGCTGAAGAAGAGCCTCCGCCCGGCCCCAGGGGCAGAGAGGGGCATTCTTGCGTTGCTCAGGAGAGACCGTGACACTCTTGGTGACCAGGCCCTCCACGAAGTCTGCATCCACGTCCTCCGCTTCCCGACTGGAGAAGCCTTGACCATGGCACCCTCCTCACGGGAGCTGCCTTGAGGGTATGAAGGGCCTGAAGTCCCTCATGGAGCAAGTGCCCTCGGCAAGTGCGTGTCCTTCCCCTGCGGCTCTCGGGCCACTGTTTCTTTTTCCTCTTCCTTATATTTCTTTCTTAATCAATAACTCATGAAGCACAAAAGGAGACTTGCTCTGAATCCCTGATTTGCCGTATCCATCACTTGAAGTGTAACATTTTAGAACCCAATTTTTAAAAATCATTTACACTTTGGAGTAGAAAAATAGCTACATTACTAGAAGATCCAATTAAATTACCCCAGGTTAATGTGCTCCAGTGCCGGCAATGAATAATCCTAAGTGTGGAGCCAATGAATAGACTATAAACCTCTATTTCTTTCACAGATCTATAGTCCATTTTCTAAGCATATTAAAATATAAAAAAAATGAGAGATCCTTTTGTTTACTCCTTTTTATAGCAAGTTAGTGACTATCATTCCCAGGACAATGGTTTCTTTTAAAACTACAATAGCTTTTATCTCTTCAAGCCCCAGAGGATACTGGGAAAATCCCTCACTTGGGTTAACTTTACTGAATATATTTAACCAGTAAATGATTTGCCTTCCCAACTGGAAGAGCCAATATACATTTATGTTCTAGGAATGGTTTGTTTTACTAACTTTATGAGTGAAGACCTCAATAGTAGCAAAGCCAAGGGACATTTAATTAAGTTATATTTGCTTTTTCATGATCTTTAGCTCTAGCTTATAAATCAAGAATCAATGAGTACTTAATTTCCTCTTATAGCATTAAAAGTAATTGCTTCATAAATTCACTTTAGTAATCCAAATATTTGCACACAGCACAGCACAAAGAGAAGTTGTTTCATTGATGAGATCCTAACTTTGATTTTATTAGTATAAAATGGAGCCTGCTCATTTTATAGCTTTTGATTTTCCTGGCTGCCTCAAATTCCTTTTTGAAGCAGACAGCATATAAATTTTAAATAAATACAATTATGACTTTGCTTGAGGAAAAAAAACCCAGTCTACTTATTTAAAATATAAAAAAGAAATCATAGTTGGAGTTAGATTTCTGCTTAGTAGAGTATGACTATAATGAGTAAATTCTCTCCCCAAAGTGTGAATGCTTGAAAAGCAACAAAAAATATTTTTAAGCCTGGTTTAAACTTTATCTGTAGATTTTACTGTGTGAGCCCAGGGGAGGAACAAAAGTCCTGAAAAAATTTTAACTATAATTAACAATATTATAAATCCTGGTACCTCAATAAAAATGGTAAAAAGGAAAAAAATCCGCTATCTGTGCTGCTGAGTTATTAACTCTTGCTATTCCTGCTACACGCACAAAACTTTGTTTTACTCTTTCCACAATATTGTCTGATACTTACATGCCGGATGAAAGTGGCGAGACTCATTAACCATCATTTCCTGGGGATCCAGATGAGAGACTCAGGTAAGAACACTCAGGCAGAGCTCAACAGGAAGAAGGCCCAGTCTGAGAGCAGCAGGACCAGGGGTGCTGGTGGCCCCCTGTGGGTAACTTTGCATTGTCCCACTCAGTACAAGCCTTCAGCTCCTGCTGTGCATCAGACACTGGCCTAGCTACCACCTGGGTGCACCTACAAACTACGGAGTACAAGAAAGCAACACCCAAAGCTACATCTCCCCAGAGGGTACTTTCATGGATGGCCACAACTGGTCTGACTCTAGAGACGGTGAGAACAGACAGGTCAGTGCCTGCCTGGAGCTGGGGGAGATGGTGGAGAGGGCAGGGGACAGACCAGGGAAGTGAGGGATCCCATGGAGTGCCATGCGCATGTTCCCAAATTGGTCGTAGCAGAAGATGAGCAAGCCAGCGAATGCAGCCTTCAGAATGTGGAACTGAAGGCACCGTGCGGTGCGGGAGCTCCAATTCAGCACAGCGGGAAAGTATAGAGGTCAAGGGGGTGGAGGCGTCTGTAGCATGGTGTAGGGTGGACATGGTGTAGTGTGGTGACCTTAACACTTTCTTTCCAGAGGACACCTTTATTAATGCACCCAAAATCTGTAGAAAGTCTGAAGGTGCTTCATGAACCACCTGTTTCCAGCAGACACAGCAACCGAGGAGCTGGCGGTGGCAACCTACTGAGCCCAAGGCTCATCCTTCTCATCACTGTATCACTGTCACTGTCTTCCCGTTCATCATCGATTGGCTCGGCGGGCACCAGTAACATCTCCATATGTCCTGTCTCATGCTAGTAGAGCCCAAGGGCACCTGCTTGCTCCAGGAACATAAAGAGCCTCAAACCATTCCATTAGGTCATGGGAATGAAGTCTATACGTGGCTAAATCCCGCAAAGGAGGGGTGGGGTGCCCTAGTGCTGGGTGAGAGTGAAGTTTTCCGTGGCCTGCCCTGGTCACCGTGTGGTCCGCTCCACAGCAGTGCTGAGAGGGGTGGCTCACGGACACGCTTCTGTCTGCTAGGCTGGTCTTGTCATCATGGGGCACTGTAGCAACCGTGGGAGAAAGGCCACATTGTGGAGGGTCTGGAAACAATCTCCCTGGCTGCCGGGCTGTCAGCCTGACTGCTGGTACAATCAGGAACCTTCCTTCGCCTACTCTGTCTAATTGCCTTGGGTTCCCTTAAAGCAGAGGAGTTCGGCTGCCCTTAGGCAGCTCTTAAGATTGGGCATCAGAGTAAGGCACTTGCTTTGCACTCAGGCCCCCTGGTTTATCCCTGGCACATCGAGCACTGCTAGGAGTCATCCCTGAGTCAGACAGGTGTAACCCCAAAGCAACCCTCAAAAGGAAAATGAGAGGTATGGACCTACAGAGATCATTGCTCTCGAGGCGTGAGATCTGCGGGTGTGGGGGCGCACCACTTCACCTTCTCATGACCCCCACCCCCACCCACCGCCCTGTGCCTGGGAACTCGCCATCCTGCTGTGGCCATTCAACAGTACTGAGTTCAGTCATGTGAAGCCCTGGACGGGCTGCATGCGGCAGAAGCACTAACACGGCACGTCCAAAAGCCGGCCAGGAAAAGCGCGTTTCTCTAGTGATATCAAATGAGACAAAGGAAGGAAGGAAGCAAGGAACAGCCCGAGGACTCAGACAGCCATCGGAGTGGAAGATTTTCGTTGGCGTGCAATGGAATAATCAAGATTTATTTTTTTAAATGTTGTTATTAAATAAACATTGCAGAAACTTTTGCATAGCCAACGTATTTATAGCTTAAGGCATGATAAAACCACATTAGTGGGTTGAATTATAAGACTTCACTGCAGCCTGCTAGCTGACAGCACGTCAAATTATTTGCAAATATTTTCTGGAACAGTAGCCTTGAAGGATGCCAGCCCCTTCCCATGTAACCTTATCACAAGACAGCCTGGAAAGAAGTTTGCTCAGTGAAGGAGACTTGCGGGGCGTCCCCAGCAGCCTCTCTCAGCTGCTCCAGCAAGGATCTAGGCTTTAGCCTCCAGCACAGCCGAGACCTGGATCATGTTGCATAGGCATCTGTGTGTCTCTTTGGGCTTTTTGGGGGGGTTCACACCCGGTGATGCTCAGGGGTTACTCCTGGCTCTGCACTCAGGAATTACTCCTGGTGGTGCTCGGGGACTATATGGGATGCTGGGGACGGAACCCGGGTCAGCCGTGTGTGGGGCAAGCGCCCTTCAGGCTGTATATATAGCTCCAGCCCAAGCATCTGTATCTCTCTCTTCTGCGCTTCCGAAAGGCAGAATGTAGGTACTGCCCAGCCAGGGTGCTCTGGTACTACCCAGCCAGGGCGCTCTGGTACTGCCTGGCGAGGGTGCTCTGGTACTGCCTGGCGAATGTGCTCTGGTACTGCCTGGCGAGGGTGCTCTGGTACTGCCTGGCGAGGGTGCTCTGGTACTGCCCGGCCAGGGTGCTCTGGTACTGCCCGGCCAGGGTGCTCTGGTACTGCTCGGCCAGGGTGCTCTGGTACTGCCTGGCGAGGGTGCTCTGGTACTGCTGGGCCAGGGTGCAAGGAGCCTGGCCAGAAGCAGCAAACACTTCTGCCACTTGGAAGCCCTCCCTGTCCCTCCCTCTGCCGTCACGTGACTTCTTGAAAACCAGGTGATACTTCCAAGAGTGAATCTCTAACAGACACGGAAGGCAAAGGCAGAGGGGGAAATCGAGGTTATGGGCAGTCTGGGATGTGATTGTGACTGCCCGGTCTCCGGCCACCCACCTGCCTCAGGGTGGCACTTCCCGCCCCTCCCCAGGAATGTTCCAGAACCCTCAGGCTCCTGGTGAACATTCAGGTGCCAGATGCTCGGGGGAGCAATTTTTTCTTTAATATCCAGTATCTCTACCTTTCAAACGCCTCCAATGTGTTCTTTCTTTCTATTTTTTTTAAATATCCCACATTATCTTTCAGTGCTTTAAATATCTTTCTTCCCATCAAGAAAAATAGCACTCTTCGGATGAAAAGCAATTACGATCCATTGAAACCATTGCAAAGAGGTTGGGTGTTTGAATAATTCTATCTAGATCATTGAGCAAGATTGGCACAATGTCTGACTTCTAAAAATCAGCGTCTTGCCAAATATTTTAGCCATATCACAGTTGCTAAGCTAAAGAATGAGAAAATGCTAATCACTTGGCATAAATATGGCCATGTTCAAATTAAACAAAATTGATTGCCTTCAAAATAACCTTTTGCTTTTTTTAGTCTCAAAAAAAAAGGCAGCATGGCACATTTGGGACAGGTAGGACACATTTGCTCGTCCAGATACTCACATCTTTCTTGTCCTAAACAGGTTCTGTGTTTTCCTTTGTTCTGATATCAATGACAGTGAGGCCACACCTCACCCCTGTAAAGTGAATTCAGCACCGTGTGTGGGCCCGGCTCTGCACCGGAACTCTGCACTCTGTGGTCAGAGAGGGACACTGCAGTGAGAACTACCCTCTCCCACATGAAGAGCCAGCAGAAGAAAAGCTAGCTGGTGCATTTCCAAACGACCTGCGCACTCAAATGAGAAGCAAATTAAATGTGTCCTTGAGCTGATCAATGATATTTCTCAACAGATTTGTATTCCTTGAAATGCTTGTTATGTGTTTCTAATTCAAATTGTACTGGTGCGTGGTTGGTTTCCAATACTCTGTCACTTCCGGGAGACCAGTTTCACGCCTCTGTATGTGTGGAAACCTCCAGGCACCATCCGGCCCCAAGTTCCCCACATCACACTCTCGGATTCTTCCCTCCCACTCACTTCCCATTTCCCACTGCCAACCTCCTTAGTGTTCACAGCTTAAAACTAATTTTTTCAAGAATGTATTTATAAAAAGCAAATGAAAACAACTGCTCTACACGTGACCCTGTCGTGAGCATTGGGGGGGTGGAACCCATTCAGAGGCACGGGAAATGGGTCAAGAGGAAAGGAGGAAATAAAATTTGCCGAGTAGCTGTGTTGCTGGGCTGTAGTCCCCGTGCCAAGAAGTCTCAATCCAGGCACTGCCAGTGATACACCACAACACAAACACAAGTGGGAATGAAAATAAATGTGCAGGCCACAGAAAATGCAGGAAACTCTTCACCACCGGGGAAAGAATTTTCACAATGTCTTTGTAATCTTTTTTTTTTTTCTTTATAATTTTCACCACATATATCTTTATAATCTTTTCACCATGTTATCTTTATAATCTTTTTTAATTAGTAGCGTTCATTTTTCTTTACAGTAAAGACTTACTGACTAAATGTGTGCCTGCGCCTTCTCCCAGATTATGGCAGACCCTCTAGTGTTCTCCAGTAAAAAATTTTACCATATGTTAATTAATTGTGCCTGTTGTATTGGATGACAGACAGAACTAAAATTCAGAGATGCCACGATACTGGCTTATGACAAGTCAGTGAGAGGCAGAGTGAGAGCTGTGTCTCTGCAGCTAGTAAGATGATTGTGTGAATGTTTTCCTTTTATCTATAAATATGGCAAATTAGAATGGCTGGTTTTCATGTATTGAACCAACCTTGCATTCCTAGAATAAGTCTGATTTGGTCTTGGAATACAATATTTTCTTATGTTACTGGGCTTTTGTTGAGGATTTTTTTTTTGTATCCGTATTCATAGGAGATCCGAGGGTGCCTATGAGGGATGGTGGATTCTAACCCTAACCCGCCACCCCAGCAGAGCTTTTGCAACAAGCCAGATGACCCCCCACTCCATGATGACCTCCATTTTCCACATCCAGACTTCCCTCTAGTCAGAACTCCACCCAGCAGACCAGCCTATCACAGCCCGGCTCGCGCTGCGGCGTGAGGTTCATCAATAAATGCTGGATTTAGAGATGACTATAAGAGTATGCTACCTGCACAGCAGAGCCTGGCAAGCTACCCATGTTGTATTTGATATGCCAAATACCAGTAACAATTATAGACCTCATTCCCATGACCTGATGGAATGGTTTTTTTAACTTCATTTAAATGCCATGATTTCCAAAGTTGTTCATAATATAGCTGTGACAGGTATTCAATGTTCCAACACCAATCTCACCACCAGTGTGGCCTTCCCTCCACCATTGTCCCCATTTTACAAACCATCTCTTCAAGTCTGCCCCATTAGCAGATACAAAATAATTTATTTTATATTGTTCGTTACAACTAAATGGTTAATGGAATGACAAAAAAAATACTTCAGTAAAAGAAAATTTGTGAAGATTATTATAGTTCACCACAAGGTCATGGAGTCCTTATCTGAAGGTTTACTAAACCGTTTGTTGCTAGTTGAGTCTCTGTTATTGTTTTTGTCTTTTGAGCCTTGTTGGCTTCTATGTCACTTTCCCATCAAATTTTGTGAGCTCCTGCTGGGATGTCAGTGTTGTGGAATGTGGACATGTTATGTGGCATCATATGTGGCTGCATGCTCAAGAAACTCCAGACTGTAGAAATGGGCTGGCGAGTTTACATGGTGGTGGCTGTAGGATATGGGTTTGGCTTCTGGCAGAGCAGGGATTGGGGGGGAGGATTCCCACTCAGAAAGACTCCAGCTTTCTCAGACTGAAAACCCATGTAGCTGGAATTTTCATCAGTTTGGTGTTTCTGCAGAGATTAATCATTAGGCAATAGAATTGGACCATTGCTGCAGCAGCAGCTGTAGGGTGTGGATGCAGCTGCCAGGGCTTTGGAAGGGCTGGGGATTTGGCCCACCCCCTCCCAAGGGCACCCCAGAGTTTTCAACTGGAAGACCCTTGTGCCATGAATGTTAGCAGTGTGGCTTGCACCTGATGGAATGATTTGAGGCTCTTTATGTTCCTGGAGCAAGCAGGTGCCCTTGGGCTCTACTTGCATAAGACAGGGCATATGGAGATGTTACTGGTGCCCACTGGAGCAAATCGATGATGAACGGGAAGACAGTGATACAGTGACAGTGATTCATAGGAGATACTGATTTTCTAGTTTTCTTTTACGATGTCTTTGTGCGGTCTTCATAGCAAGGTGATACTAGACCATAGGATGGATTGGTAAGTGGTCCTCCTCTGGCATATTGGAAAACTCAGTAAATAATTAACATTAATTTGATAAAAGAATTGATAAAAGTTTTGGAGGCTCTTATGCAGTATTGAGAAATTATAACATCCAAATGATTTTTCAAACTAAATTGATATTAATTTAATAAAGAATTGATATTAATTTGAAGAATTGATAAAATTTAGTAGGTTCTTGTGCAGTGTTGATTATACTGTCAGTGATTTTGAAACACATCCAAATGATTTACAAACTGAAATTAAAGAGAAAGTAATTATTTCTTCCTGTTTAACCAGTTTCAAACAGCTTAACTTCTGGTTCTTGACTTTTCTGTGTGTGTGTGTGTGTGTGTGTGTGTCTGTGTTTTTAATTCAGTTTCTATTCCTATTCATATTCTCTATTTTTTCTTAAGTCAGTTTTGATACCTTCTGTCTTTGGAGGAATTTATCCATCTCTTCTAGATATCTCATTTGTTGGTATATGCGTTCAAAGTACAATTACATCATTCTTTTCATTTATCATTCATTTTTGTTTCTTTTGATCCTAAATTTAGTCATTTGAGTCTTCTCTTTTTTCTCATCAATATAAATTTTTTTTCTTTGATTTCCCTACTTTTTTTCTATCCTCTCTTCCACTTTTGTTGAATAGAGATAAAGAGGTTCTCTCCTTCGTAGATAAAGGATATTATATTTGTAGGCGTTACTTAGGAGCAACTTAGGTTACATCAAAACTCACTCTGTGATTAAATTTATCTTTTGTCTGTAATATTGAAAAATTAGGTATTAAAAGTGACAGTTTGGTGGTGTCTGTTGTTGCTTATTTTAGGCTTTGGCCGCCCCCGCAGCACTGTGGTTTCCTTCTGGCTCTGTGCTCAGGGAACCACATGCAGTGCCAAGGATCACATCCAGTTTGACTGCAGGCAAGGAAAACTCTACCTGCAGGGCCCCTTCAATTATTATTGATGAATTATCTGTTTAAATCTCTATTTCGGTCATTTTTTTTGCTTCACACATTCTAGAGCTATAGAATATTACTAAGTACACACAGTTATAAAAAGACTGGGATCCCCCACCCAGGATGAAACCCAGAGCCATGGCAGAGCCTGGCAAGCTACCCGTGGTGTATTCGATATGCCAAAAACAGTAGCAATAATGGGCCTCATTCCCAATCAATGGAGACATTACTGGTGCCCGCTCGAGCAAATCCATGAACAACGGGAAGACAAGTGACAAGTGACAAATGACACACAGTTTAATATTATATCTTCTTGTGACTCTAACAATCAAAAAATGCCCTTATCTATGAAGGAGAGGCCTCTTTCCCATCCAGCATATTCTTCACCGCCTTCTGGTTTGTTCAGCTCTGTAAAATGAAGCATAAGGCCTCACTGTGTAGCACTGAAACAATCTCCAGAACTTTTTCACATCATTTCAAGATGGTGAGTGTCAAGTTCTCATCAAAAACCTTCACTTCTGTGCTGCTCACCAGAAATAACTGTGCCTTCATTCATTTGCTCTCCATGAGAGCACTAACCAAGCTCAGATAACTTCCAGAAGTGCACTGCGTCCCCTCAGGTTGTGGTCCTGGCTCTAGAGAAGGAGATGGGGCAGCTGAATTGCATAAACAAGGCTGACAAAGGAAAGCCCCAGGGGAAGATAAACAGCTGCTTGGAGTGAGTGTAGGGGAGGTGTTCCCAAGAGGCCACTTCCTCCCTGGGTCTTGGGGGGGGCAAAGAGTCTTTTTTAAAAATTTTTTATTATACCACCATGCGATATACAAAAATGCTCATGATTGGGTTTCAGTCATACATTGTTCCAGCACCCGCCCCTCCACCAGTGCCCTATTCCCACCAAATTCGCTCCCCCCCTCCTCCAGCCTGCCTCTATAGCAGGCACTTTTCCTTTTCTTCTCTCTCTCTCTCTCTCTCTGGTCTCTCTCTCTTGTGCTCTCTCTCTCTCTCTCTCTCTCTCTCTCTCTCTCTCTCTCTCTCTCTCTCTCTCTCTCTCCCTCTTTTCTTCTCTTACACATTGTGGCTTGTCCTGCAGACATTTAGGGATTATCATGTAAATCCCTTTGTGTACATTCAATGCTCAGTTCTAGTCTGTTTTGGGCCCACACCTGGTGATGCTCAGGAATTACTCAGGAATCATATATGGCCAGTGCTCAGGGGGGCCACAGGGAAGCTGGGGATCCAACCCAGGACTGCTGCATGCCTGGCAGGTGCCTTACCTGCTGTCCCATTGCTCCAGTCTCATAACACACTCTTTTCGATCTTCCCGAAAGCCCGGACAAAGTGATCACACCACTCCCCAAGCCATGAGTGGGCGGCCAGAAGCCAAGGACAGGTTTCACTGGACCCGATGACAGCGTCAAACAAGACTGAGCTCAACGGCACCAACATGGCTTTCAAGGACACCCAGAGCGTTGGGTCGAGAGGGCAGCCTGCAGTGCAGAGGGAGCAAGTTCCAACGCCTGGAGAGGATTTCCCCACACCACATCCTCAAGTCTCGCCTCACAGTCTTCTGGGGGGCTTCCACCTGTCCTCTCCTCCCCTTCAGGGTTCTCGTACCTGGGAACCATTTTCTGCTACCTCAAGACTGTGTCTCGGTATCCAGCAGGTGCCTGGAAACACCCTGGGGCGTCGTAGCTGCTCGATAAATGTACAATGAATGTTCTTTTATGGAATGGCTAACGAAAAGGTGAAAGGATCCCAGAACACGGGGAAAATTAACACTCTTGATGCTGTGCTAGCCTAGAGTCATGCTACGGCACAAGTGACTGCCGGAAATGACCCTAAAGTCAGAAACACCCTTTATGGCACCTGTTGGCAATCCAATGTGGAACATCTTTCAAGTGTGTGAAACGTGTAGCCAGCAGGACAAAAAGATCTAGTTAACAACAGGAGAGAGGCAGGAAGACTTTTCAAACTATTAAAAGTCACTTCTAACTGTGGTACATCTACACAATGGAATACTATGCAACTGTTAGGAAAAATGATGTCATGAAATTTGCCTATAAATGGATGGGCATGGAAAGGATCATGTTGAGTGAAATTAGTCAGAAGAAAAGAGAGAGATATAGAATGACTGCATTTATTTGCATGACATATATATATATATATATATATATATATATATTATGATACCAAAATCCAAAATCCAATGTCAGGCAAAACATGGATCAGAAGGTCTTACCAAAAGTGGAAATTACCACAAACATGTGGGAGTCAGAGGTTATGTAAGACAGAGAAGGGAACATGTGAGAATAAATGTCGAAAGGGCTAATACCAACCTTAGAACTGAGCATTAAATACAGGCAAAAAAATTCACATGATGGCCTCTAAATGTATGTATTGCAATCCACAATGTGTAAGAGAAGGAAACAAGAGAGGGAGAGGAAAAGAGATAAAGAACCTGCCATAGAGGCAGGCTATAGGAGGGGGAGGGAATTGGGGACATTGGTGGTGGAAAATGGGCACTGGTGGAGGGTGGGGTGCTGGAACACTATGTGACCAAAATCTCCAAACATGAACAACGTTGTAATTGCATATCTCACGGTGGTATAATAAAATATTAATTTAAAAAATGTTTTAAAAAAGAGTGAACAGGAATCCACAGTACCTGAGCAAGAGCTGATATCTGAGTCTTCCTTCCCTCTACAATAAGTTTTGTGTTCTAAGAAAGAATCCTCAGAAAATATCTAATGGTCATCTTTGGAACATTTTGTAAAAATTTATTTATAAAAAGTCACTTCTAACCCCCTCTGTCACGACAGTCTAGTGAGCAAAATAAACAGTGAGATACGTCGATGAGAATGGCTTGGTGAAAGAAAATAAAATAGCAAAACTCCCTGGAAACACACAACTGTATCTCTCTTAAACTGAGGCGAAGACACCCTCCAGGAAAGCATTCAATGATTGTGTTTGTCTAGCCTCTCTGGAAATCTATTTTGGGGGTACCGAGTCATTTGCTTGAGAGTATTTCTCTATTTGGAAAAAAAATTTTAATTGACTCACCATGAGATACGCAGTTACAAATTGTTCATGACTGGGTTTTGGTCATACAGTGTCCAACACCTGTCCCTTCACCAGTGCACGGCCCCCAGATTCCCTCCTCCCCCAGCCTGACTCTATGGCAATCGCTTCTCTCTCTCTCCTTCTCTCTCTCTCTCATTATGGTTTACACTATAGGTACTAAAAGGTTATCAGAGACAATAATTCTTTGATGAGTTTTATCTTTTCTAAAGAGAAAACTTGGGCTGAAGAGCGAGTGCAGGGAGGCTCTGGCTTTGCACGTGGCGGATCTGAATCCAGTTTCTGGCCGCCCATAAGTCCACTGAGCACTGCCAGGAGTGACTCCTGTGTGCGGAGCCAGGAACCGAGCCCTGAGCACAGCCAGTAACCTGGTGGCCATGTGCCCGTTGTCCCCAAGAAGTGAAATATTAAGAAGGCCTTAATATTTCCTTAACTAGGAAAGTATTTCAAATATCTAGTAGGCTGTCATTACACAAGGAAATGATCATTGGGCAAGCAAAGATCCGTGAAGACCAGCTACAGAGAGAGATGGAGAAACCTGGAGCAGGAGAAGGGAAAAGCAAGGATCAGAGGAAGAGCTTCCTCATTAATGCGTCGGACATGGAAAGGAAGGCATGAAGTCCATGAAGTCCATCAGGCAAGGAATCAGACCAAAGAGGGGTTCACAAGCCAGCACTCGCCCTGCACTGAGGGCGCACCCAGAGGCAAGGACAGCGTAGAAACCAACGGTCTGCGCCAGCAAAGGGGTGAAGGTGCTGGCTTGTCCTGCCGCAGACCCCAGCTCTATTCCAGGGACCACGTGTGGTCTCCTCAGCACCACCAGGGAGAAATTTCTGAGCACAGAGTCACGAGGAAAGCCTGAACACTGCTGAGTGTGAAAAAAAATAAAAGGGAAAAAAACAACAGTTTGGTTCCTTCTGGGAACCCCAAGGCTGGTGATTCAGGGTGGAAATACCAACCTCTCTGCAAGGCCTCTGTTTAGTCAATAGAGCAGCATATTTCGTTCCGTGAAAGTGAAGGGGCCTCAATAAACTGCAAATCAGCAATGCTTTAAATGCAGACAGTATTTTGAAGGGTTATTTATGTGTGTTTTCTTCTGGGTGTTTGTAGGTTCTCCCAGGGTTTCTGTGCAGACTTCTGCGAGGCCGGCGTGCCTGCTGCCCCCGCAGCCCGCCTGGCCTTTGCAAGCACCAGGTGCTGCGGAGAGAAACAGCTCCGGGATTTCTAAACCCTTGGCTGACCCAGTCCGTCCAAAACCTGCTCCTTTTCCCTGGGAGGAAAGGAAGAGCGCCAAGTGCAAGGCTGAGCTCGGCCACCGGCTGCACCAGACCCTTTCCGGGTGGGAGAGTCGGAGCCGGCTGGGGGGCTGGTGAGAGCTGCTGTTCACCCGACACTCAGGGTGGACCCCACATTGGGGGAACCCCAAGTTCTTCCCCAGTGGTGGTATAAAGGACCCCAAAGGCCATGATTTCCCCTTCCCTGGCAGAAGCTTTGAAACCCCCTGCAGAGAGAACAGGACCCTGAACCAACAGGGCTTTCAAGAGGCGTCCAGGCACAACGGGCAGTCCACGACCCTTGCCCACGCGAGCACTCCGGAGAGCTGCAGGGGGCTGAGCGCCAGACACATCCAGAGAAGATGCAGGCAAATCTCTCCTGTGGGTCAGGCCAGGGGCTGCGCAGGAAGCTTGGGAACAAGTTAGCACGGAGCAGACCCAGCCCGTCATGGCTGAAGACGGCGCAGAGCACACGTGACACGACGCACATGTATTTGCTTCGCTCTGGGGAGGCGGTCACTTGAGCGGTCAGCACTGCCTGCCTCGTGCCAGGCACCGAGAAAGCAAAGACAAATGGAACAATCCAACAAGCTGCTGCGTAGGGGAGCTCAAAGCTCGAGACAGAAGGACCCGGTGAAGGCAAAGGCGGTGATCCCGCGTGCAGGGAGACCTTGCAGGGGATAAGTCAGGGAATCACACCAAGTCTGAGAGACCCTCCCCTTAAGCAAAGCCCTTCCCCAAGGAGCAGAGAAACCAGCCCCAGCAATGCCAAGAAGGGCAGGTGTGTGGGGCGGGGCCTGGTGAGGGCGGGATTGGGACACGGGCGGGGCCATTGAGGGCTGGCTGCGGAGTCAGGGGTGGGGCCATGAAGGGTGGGGCTAAACCAAGGGGCAGGGCCCAGGGAAGATGGGCCACTCCTCGGGGTGGGGCCTAGAGCAGGCGTGGCTTGTAGCTTAGGGGTGGGGTCGAGAGAGGGTGTGGCTGAGTCTTGGGCGGGGCCTGAGGGCATGGCTGGAGCTCAGGGGCCGGGCCCAGGAACAGGTAACCGCACCTGGAGACCGAAAGCACAAGTCTCAGAATCGTGCAGGTTGGTACATCTACGCAATGGAATACTACGCAGCTGTTAGGAAAAGCGAAGTCATGAAATTTGCCTATAAATGAATGGACATGGAGTGGACCACGCTGAGTGAAATTAGCCAGAAGGAAAAAGACAGATATAGAATGACTGCATTTATTTGTGGGATATAAAAAAAATCACTTGTATCACTTGTCTTGTATCACTTCCCGTTGTCTATTGATTTGCTCAAGAGGGCACCAATAATATCTCCATACGTCCTGTCCAATGCTAGTGTAGCCCAAGGGCATCTGCTCACTCCAGGAATACAGAGAGCCTCAAACCATTCCTTCAGGCCATGAGAATGAGGTCTATAACTGTTACTGGTTTTTGGCATATCAAATACAACACTGGTTGCTTGCCAGGCTCTGATGTGTGGGTGAGATACTCTCGGTAGCAGGCTTTCATCTCGTTCATTTATTGATGAACCACAAATGGGGAGAGATTAGCTTTTCCTTTGGGTGGAGCTCTGACGAACTGTGGAGTCTGGATGTTGAAAATGGCAGCCCTCATGGTGTGGGGTTCCTCTGGCTTCTTGCGAGGCTCTATTGGGATGGCAGACTGGGGCTAGAACCCACCTTCCCTCCCGAACACCTCATGATCAGCCAAGCACAGGGAGAGCCGGTTGCAGCTCTGTCCCGTGTATCTGTGTCTATGGTTCAAGCATACCTGGGCTTGAAATAGGCTTTGCTGTAGGATGAGACTCTGATTAGCAGGGCTTGAGATTGGCTTTTCTCTTGGGTAGAGCTCTGACAACTTGTGGAGTCTGGATGTTGAAAATGGCTGCCCTCATGGTGCCGGGCTTCCTCTGGCTTCTTGCAAGGCTCTATTGGGATGGCAAGACAGGGCTAGAACCTGCCTTCGCCCCTGGGCGACTCATGATCAGTCGAGCACAGGGAGAGCCAGTAGTAGCTCTGCCCCATGTATCTGTGAAGCCAGTAGTAGCTCTACCCCAAGTATGTGTGAATTTAAAAAAATATCTATGTAGTATGATACCAATGAGAGACTCTCAGACATGGGGCAGAGCGGTTCCTTGCTCTCCCTGTGCCCAGCCATTCATGAGGCAGTCGGGAGGCATGGTGGGTTCCAGCCTTGGCCCACCACACAACAAGCCAGACGACCCCCCACCCATTCCATGGGCGCCGCCATTTTCCACATTGGACTTCCCTCTCATCAGAACTCCACCCAGCCGACCAGCCCATCACAGCCCGGCTTGCGGCCGCCTGCGGCCGCGGTTCATCAATAAAGGCTTTATTTGGAGGTGTTTATAGAGTATGCCTCCCGCACGGCAAGCCTAGCAAGCTGCTCGTGTTGTATTTGATATGCCAAATGCCAGTAACAATTATATTAGATCATTCTCATGACCTAATATAATGGTTTGAGGCTCTTTATGTTCCTGTACCAAGCCGATGCCCTTGGCTCTACAGCATGTGACAGGACATATTGAGATATTACTGGTGCCCGCTCTAGCAAATAGATGATTAACGGGAAGATCGTGATCGTGATCGTGTGATCGTGATGATACCAATATCCAAAGCCAGGCAAAACATGGATTAGGAGGTCTTGTCAGTAGGTGGAATCAACTGCAAGTGTGTAGGGGTCAGAGGTTAGGTAACTTAGAGAAGGGAACGGAGTGCTAATCACTGTATCACTGTCTGCCTGTTCATCATCTATTTGCTCGGCGGGCACCAGTAACATCTCCATATGACCTGTCTCATGCAAGTAAAGCCCAAGGGCACCTGCTTGCTCCAGGAACATAAAGAGCCTCAAACCATTCCATCAGGTCATGGGAATGAGGTCTATAATTGTTGCTGGTATCTGGCATATCAAATACGACATGGGTAGCTTGCCAGGCTCTGCTGTGCAGGTAGCATAATCTTATAGTCATCTCAAAATCCAGCATTTATTGATGAACCGCGGCCGCTTTGCGTGCGAGCCGGGCTGTGATAGGCTGGTCTGCTGGGTGGAGTTCTGACTAGGGGGAAGTCGGGAAGTCCGGATGTGGAAAATGGAGGTCCTCATGGAGTGGAGGGTCGTCTGGCTTGTTGTGAGGCTCTGCTGGGGTGGCAGGCCAGGGCAAGAACCTGCCACCCCCTCCCGGGCACCTCATGAGCGGCTGGGCACAGTGAGAGCCAGTAGCAGCTCTGTCCCATGTCTGTCTCTGGATCAGCATATCTGGGCCGGAATAAAAAATATTGCAGCAGGGTGGATCTAGATGAGCCGGGCTATGATAGGCTGGTCTGCTGGGTGGAGTTCTGATAATAATTGCTAATAATTGTTGGAAATAATACCAGCCTAGAACTGAGCATTGAGTATAGACAAAGGAATATACCGATAATCTCTAAATGTATGTATTGCTAGAACCTGTCATCTATCAATACATACATTTAGAGATTATCATGTATATTCGCTTTATCTATACTCAATGCTCAGTTCTAGGCTGGTATTATTTCCAACAATTATTAGCAATTATTATCAGAACTCCACCCAGCAAACCAGCCTATCACAGCCCAGCTCATCGAGATCCACCCCTGCTGCATGGCACCCTGCAGATGGCAGGTTCTAGCCCTTGCCCGCCACCCCAGCAGAGCCTCACAACAAGCCAGACGACCCCCCACTCCATGAGGACCTCCATTTTCCACATTTGTACTTCCCCCTTGTCAGAACTCCACCCAGCAGACCAGCCTATCACAGCCCGGCTCCCGCGGCCCTATGCTACCACTCGGTTCATCAATAAATGCTGGATTTTGAGATGACTACAAGAGTATGCTACCCGCACGGCAGAGCCTGGCAAGCTACCCATGTCGTATTTGATATGCCAGATACCAGTAACAATTATAGACCTCATTCCCATGACCTGATGGAATGGTTTGAGGCTCTTTATGTTCCTGGAGCAAGCAAGTGCCGTTGGACTCTACTTGCATGAGACAGGTCATATGGAGATGTTACTGGTGCCCACTCGAGCAAATCGACGATGAATAGGAAGACAGTGTTACAGACAGTGTATGTATTGCAAGCCACAATGTGTAAGGGAAGGAAGAGGGGAGAAAAGAGAGAGAGAGAGAGAGAGAGAGAGAGAAGAGGGGTAAAGAGTCTGCCACAGAGGCAGGCTGGGGGGAGGGGGAAGGAAGTGGGGACATTGGTGGTGGGAAATGGGCACTGGTGGAGGGATGGGTGCTGGGACACTGTATGACCGAGACCCAAACATGAACATCTTTGGGGGCGGAGCAATAGCACAGCAGGTAGGGTGTTTGCCTCGCACCCAACCAGGTTCGATCCTCGGTATCCCATATGGTCCCCCGAGGACAGCCAGAAGTAATTCTTTAGCTAAAGAGCCAAGAGTAACCCGACTGTCTATGGGTTTGACCCAAAAAAGCAAGAAAAAAAAATGAACATCTTTGTAATTGTGTATCTCATGGTGGTATAATAAATTTTTTTTTAGAAAAAGAGACTCTAAAATTTTTTTTATTTAGATGCAGGGCCGGGCATTGCCCGGCACACTGTGCGTGGGCAGAGCGAGGAGGGGCTCCCTGGGCACTGCTCCTGAGTTGGAGGGAGCCCGCTGGGCACGCCCCAGAGGACGCACGGGAGGGGACGTGAAGAGAAAGGACAGGGCCCTTTCAGTCCCAGTAGCTTTCCTTCTTGATTGTATCGAACTCCCGGATTTATGACATTAGGGCAAAACAAAAGGCCGAGCGAGGTATCATTGCAGGAGGCTGGGCGGGGCCAGCCCAGAATTGTGAATCTTATAGCTCAGGGCGCTAAATCGTGCCCCAGCGGCCTGTCCATGAAGTGTGGTGCAGCCAGGGGGAGAAGGGCCCCAAGTCTGCTCGCAAGGACCGAGGACGTGGGGTTCCTTCCTAACGGCTCCAGGCTCCCCACCCATGGTGGGCGCGTGGCGGGCAGCCACTGGTTCCTCGCTCCGGACCCTTCACCTCCAGCCAGGGGCTGCGAGCAAGGATCGTGGGAGAGCAGGAAATCAGGAAAAAAGGGCCGTGCAGAGGACCCTGACCCACACTCCAGGGAAAGGCTGTCCCGATCCTCCCGAGCTGAGCTCATTTCTGGCTCCTGAGCCCAAATCAGGGGCTGCCCAGGGGCGCCCCTCCCCAGGCCCTAACACCTGCTGTCAGTGCCCCCAGCAAGCACTGCCCTGCAGGGACCTGCCCTGCTCCGGGTCTGGGCAGCAGCGTTCCCTGGCTGCTCCCCGCCACCCTCCACGTCTTCCTGGCTGTGGCAGCCAGCCGCAGATCACTGCGTCACCCACGGCCCACTGAGGACGCCGCTAGTTTATCCATCACAGAGCAGTGAACGGTGCGCTGGGACTGGGGTCTCCCTTTCACACTCTGTGTTGTTATGCTTGTGAATTGCTTCTCCCTCCCGGCCTGATTTCCCTGTTTTTACACAGACTGTGCTACTGACCCTTATTCTTTCTCCCTTCACGTATCTGTCCTCAACCAACTAATTTATTGATTGGCTTTTACCTAAGGCCAAATGAAGTTCTCCTTTATTGAGACAATTTCTCAAAGTCTGTAACTTGCAAACCACGACCTCACCTCACTTTCTCTTTAATTAATGGAGAGCCTCTCGCCATGAGTCTGCCAGCCACAAGCACTACGCATGTTAATTTCCTTTTTATCTTGGTGTCTGGCTGAAGGATGCCAGTTCTCCAAGGGGCAGAGAGACAAAATAGTCTTCATTCAGTAATTCACTCGGAAAGCAAAGACTGCATGCACACACACACACACACACACACACACACACACACCTCTTAAGTCACACTAGAAATACAAAAAATGCTTGGACTGTGGATCACTGTACCGCTGTATCACTGTCTTCCCATTGTTCATCGATTTGCTCGAGTGGGCACCAGTAACATCTCCATTAGTCCTGTCACAAGCAAGTGTAACCCAAGGACATCTACTTGCTCCAGGGACAGGAGGAGCCCCGAAACCATTCTTCAGGTCATGGAACTGAGGTCCATAATTGTTACTAGTTTTTGGCATAACTGGTAATTAAAACACGGGTTGCTTGCCAGGCTTTGCCGTGTAGGTGGCATAGTCTCAGTAGAAGGCTCTCAACCCGAGCATTTACTGATGAAACTTAAAGGGGGAAGATCAGGTTTTCTCTTGGAAGGAGCTTGAGGAACTGTGGAGTCTGGATGTTGAGAATGAACTGTGGATCATGAGTTATATTTCTCTGCCGAGTTGCACAAAGTTGAATCAAAAATCACAGCATTTAAAACAGTTTTGTTTCATTAAAGAGCCATTATTTACAAACTATTGCTAGCTGAGGAGTTCACTATCACTATCACTATCCTCCCGTTGATCATCTATTTGCTAGAGCGGGCACCAGTAATATCTCCATATGTCCTGTCTCATGCTAGTAGAGCCCAAGGGCATCTATTCGCTCCAGGAACATCACTTGATCACTTGAATCCCGTTATTCATCGATTTGCTCAAGCGGGCTCCAGTAACATTTCCATTGGACCCTATCACGTGCCAATGTAGCCCAATGGCATCTGGTTGATTCAGGAATAGGAAGAGCCTCAAACCGTTCCTTCAGGGTCTTTACAAGGAAGTCTGACCATCTTGTATGTGGGCGGCCACGTGATCTTTTGACATCCCGTGGGATCCAGTCAGTAATGGCTCTAGTCCAGCGGTTGTCTCCAAATCGCATTACATGTCCAGCCCATCTGATTTTCGATGCCTTGGCAAATGAGACAGCATCCCTGATTCTGGAATAGCGACGGAGGTCAGAACTCCGGATTCCTTCTCTCACTTGAGTGAGGCGTGATATTCCAAGCATAGCTCTTTCAATTCCTCTCTGGGAGATCCGAATAGCATTCTCATCCTGGTTTCGTAGGGCCCAGGTCTCTGAGGCGTATGTTAATGAAGGGAGAACAGTGGAGTCAAAGAGATGTGCCCTGAGCTGGAGGTTCTTTGTCCTTTTAGCAATTTCTTCGATGCCTTTGAAGGCATTCCATGCCGCTCTCTTCCTCCTGCGCAGCTCAGGTTTTAGGTCGTTCATCATGTTGATTTCTTGACCTTGATCACTTGATCACTTGATCACTTGAATCCCGTTACTCATCGATTTGCTCGAGCGGGCGCCAGTAACATTTCCATTGGACCCTATCACGTGCCAATGTAGCCCAATGGCATCTGGTTGATTCAGGAATATGAAGAGCCTCAAACCGTTCCTTCAGGGTCTTAACAAGGAAGTCTGATCATCTTGTAGGTGGGCGGCCACGTGATCTTTTGACATCCCGTGGGATCCAGTCGGTAACGGCTCTAGTCCAGCGGTTGTCTCCAAATCGCTTGTTACCCAGTAACAAAAATGTTTATTTTCCTTTTTCTTGACCTAGGTACACATAACTGCTGCATTCAGAGATGTTTGTTCCATTGAGAGTGAATGGGGCCTCTGGAACTAGTCCATTCTTCATAAACATAGTTTTCTTTAGATTCAGCTGTAGACCTATCTTTCCACATTCTCGGTCAAAGTCAGCCAGCCTTTGTGCCGCTTGGCTAATGTTTGGTGTTATTAGAATGATGTCATCAGCGAAGCAGAGGTGGTGTAGTTGCCGACCATCTATCTTCACTCCCATTCCTTCCCATTCTAATTGTTGCATGATGTTCTCGAGGGTGGCGCTGAAGAGTTTTGGTGAAATGGTATCACCCTGTCGAACCCCTCTTTTCACATTAATGATCACTTCTTTGTAGAATGGTGAGATCCTGGTGGAGAATCCGTAATACAGCTCACAAAGGATCTTGATGTATTGGGTTTGAACTTGGCTAGGGATTCGATGACTGGTTCAGTCTCCACAGAATCAAAGGCTTTCTTTAAATCAATGAACGTGAGACAGAGCGGCATCTTGTACTCCCTACAAACCTCAATGAGCTAGGTTACAGTGTGGATATGGTCGATTGTGCTGAATCCTTTCCAGAAGTCTGCTTGCTCGCATGGTTGTCCTTCATCTAGTGTTCTGCTAATCCTGTTCAGGATGACTCGTGTAAACAGCTTGTAGATGACGGACAACAGGCAGATGGGGCGATAGTTGCCGATGTTGTGAATGACTCCTTCTTGAACAGTAGAACTGTCCTGCTGGTTTTACATTGGGAGGGCACCTTGCATTCGGACAGGTAGTGTGTGAAGAGCCGAGCTAGTGTATTGATGAGTACCGATGGCAGATTCTTCAGGTGTTCGGGTCTGACTTTGTCTGGGCCTGGAACATAAAGAGCCTCAAACCATTATATTAGGTCATGGGAATGAACTAATATAATTGTTACTGGTATTTGGCATATCAAATAAAACAGGGCAGCTTGCCAGGCTTGCCATGCAGGTGGCATACCCTTGTAGTCACCTCTAAATATAGCATTTATAGATGAACCATGCGGCCGCTTGCCGCGGGAGATGAACTATGATTGGCTGTCGCTGGGTGGAGTTCTGACGAGATGGAAGTCCGGATGTGGAAAATGGCGGCCCGATGGAGTGGGGGGAGGGGTCATCTGGCTTGTTGTGCGGCTCTGCTGGGGTGGCGGGCCAGGGCTAGTACCCGCCATCCCTCCCGGGCACCTCATGAGCGGCTAGGCACAGGGAGAACAAGTAGCAGCTCTGCCCCATGTTTGTAAGTCTCTGGTTCAACATTTATTTGCAAACTATTGCTAGCTGAGAGTTAGGCATACAATAATTTTATACCAATCTCATCGTCAGTATCAAGTTCCCCACACCCTCCCGCCCTCCCCAACCTGTCCCTTGACAGACAGACACACAAACACATTTCACAGCTCTGTGCTTGCACTTTAGATCTCATGTTTTCGGTGTCGTTGAGTCTGTGCATATGTGGAAATCCTTCCCCACATCACTGGTATAACTAAGGCCCCTCACCCCTGTTCCCCCATTACTTCCCTTCTGCCTCCCCCTTGATTTCTTTCCTTCTCTGTCCTTCTCCTCCCTGTACTCTGGGGTCAGGGTGATCGGGACCCCACCCCCTTTACTACATTGCATTTCCTCGTCCAGTAATTCTATATTCCATGGCTAAGTGAGATCTCTGTGTTAGCCCTTCTGGCTGCCTTCACCCAACACAATGTCTTCCCGTCCCAACCGGTTGCAGCAAGTCACACAAAAAAGCGCAACACTTGTCCAGAGCATTTCTAAGAGTCCTGTCTTCCCTCTGAAACGTCCAGCTAGTTGGGTCACACTGACCCTCGCCGCCTCTGCCAGCACCTCACCCACCAACGGCCTGTGCGTGGGCGCCTGGTTGAGCCCGTGCTTTCCTGCCCTCTCCTAGGACCCTATTCTTCAGATAAGTACCCAGATGTCTAAATCCCAGTGTCAGAAAAGATGGATTAACACCTCACTTTTATTTGCTCTTTTTTTTAATTCAATGAAAAGGCGAAAATCACAAAGGAAACAAATCCTCATTCTCAGTCAAACCAGCAGCTTGTGAAGGAATCAGGGCTATCTTCCCTGAACATGACGATTTCCTCTCCATGAGCACCCACTGGTAACCAGAGAAACGTTGGCGAGACACCAGTTTGCAGCCAGCCTCGGCTCACTCCGCAGGTAACCACTGTTTGGAGACTCTCCACGCAGTCCTCTGGGCTTGGTGATACAAATCAGATTCAAATATGGCCTCTCGTTTCCCCTCTGCACCGTGCACTACCTAAGAAGTCTCTTTTCGATCCTCACTTCTTTCTGTCTCCTAGTATACAGGGTCTAGTTGACGGTCATCTGACACTGGCTTGGGCTGGGTCCCACAACCCCCACCCCGTTCTACTGATTGGGGTCTGCAATGCACAAATAAGCCGCCAGTAACATGCCATTGTGTGCTCAGGCTGTCGGACAAATCTCCAGTGCTGGGATTCGGAGTCAGAGGGATCTACCTTTTCCGTTGTGATAAATATTACCTTTGTGGCTTCCAGAGGCATGGAGCCAGCCCCCACCTGACAGCCGTGGGCAAACATGCCCCTTTCTGGTGGCTTCTGCACACTATCAGCAAATATGTGTGTCTTCCAGTCTCATGGGTGAAAACGCCGTCTCCATTTTTATTTGCATTGCCTTATTATGAGTTCGGGTAAGCCTCTTTTTGTATGTTTAAGAGCAATTTGTTATTTTCTTTTCTCTAAACTAGCAATTCACATCATTTACTGATTTTTCTATTGATTTATGGGTGGGGTTATTTCCTAATTGATTTCTAAGTGTTCTTTCTCTGTTAGGATTATCCGGCGCTATGAGGTAGGGGCTGACACGACAGCTCCAAGGACTGTGCACGCCTGGTGTGCAGGACCCGCTTCCATCCCAGTGCGTCCTGAGATTCGTGTCCGTTTGCCTTTGGGCTCTGGTTTGTAAATGTTTTTTTAATTTTCTTGTGTGGATGTGCATTGTGGCTGTGGACTTTGTTTGTTTGTTTGTTTGTTTGTTTTGTCACAACGACATTTTCACTAGTCCTTCCTTGCTTTTGTGTTAGAAGTAGAATAGCTGTTTCCTCTCCATTCCTTTCCATCTCCATTTCCTCCCATTTGTTTTCGAGTAAATGTCCAGATTTTCTTTAACAGGCAAGTCTCGGATTCATTTGGAGTTTGTCACCAGGTACATTGCCACGTTTGTTGTCCCAGATGACTGCTCCCACAGAGCGCCAGGTGACAGGCATTTGGCTGGGTCTCTAGGAGGGGCACGGCCTCGCCATCAGAGATGGTGTCTCTCAGCCTTGGTACACCTAGCTCCCTCTACCCCTGTCTCTGCCATGGCCAGTATTCCAAAACAGTGTGTTCGCCGAGGGCATCCTTCCCATAACCTGGTTGGGTTTGTCTTTCGTCTGGAAAGACAAATCCAGGAGGTCTGTCATGTTTTCAGTGTCGTTGAGTCTGTGCATATGTAGAAATCTTGCCCCCACATCACTGGAATAACTAAGGCCCCTAACTCCTGTTCCCCCATTATTCCCCTTCTGCTTCCCCCTTGATTTCTTTCCTTCTCTGTCCTTCTCCCTCCCTGTACTCTGGGGGTCAAGGGCCACGAGGCCCTTTATTACAGAGTGAGATTCGGTCCATCCAGGAGGCACACGGATCCTTGACAATTCTCAAGATGACTTACAGTCTTGAGGAACTTGGCTCCAGACATTCCACTTTAGGGCACGTAGATGCTGGATACTCTGAGTGTCCACAACCCACCAGCCCCAAGAGTAACCATCCTGACCCCATCCAGCACCAGCTTCGCTAGCTTGTGGCTCAAGTGTCTTCCCGTGGAATCCACAGCAGGAGCGCTGCCACATCTGATCTCCCTGTGCTTATGGTGCTTGCCCAGGCTTCTTGCATGCAGCACTGTCTGGTTTTTCCCTGGTGTGTAATATTCCCTTGGTGAATGCTAGTACTCCAGGCCAACTCAACACTTGGCTTGTTTTCTGTGGGATTCTCAAGACACCCAGACCCAGCGTTCTTGCCATGCCTTTCCCTGCACCCAGTTGTGCATTTCCACTGCTCCAGTGCCCAGAGGAGGCACTGCAGATCCCAGGGCATGTGCCAGGCTTGCTCTGCTCCATTCGGCTGAACAGCTTCAACCCCCCTTTGAACTCAGGTTAACAAAATCTTGTTCAGTACAATCCCCACTAGTTGTTGAATGCGTGAACTATTCAGACATCTTACTAAGTGTTCCCCCAGATACTGTCTTGTCCATCAATGGCTGCTCGCATCCCTTGACAGCTATGGAGTCAGGATGCATCCCGTTCTTTTTGTTAGGAAGTTTCCCAAATGACCCTGGATAGAGCTGACTCTATCATAGTAAATAAAGCACCTTATCTAAACAACAAGCTCCCAGCTTTGTAGCTTTATCAGAGAAATGAGTTTTATTTGTGAGTACAAAGAGAAACTGTGAGACATTAAGAGAAGGAGTGACATGAGTCATTGAATCAGTATATGGCATCCTCGTGTTAGTTAATTACAGCATTTTCTTATGTCTACTCTGATTTGTCTATTCTGGCTGGGTAAGAGACGGCAAGTATGTCAGAGATTGAATGTTCTTTCATCTATTCATATTTTCAGCCATGTGCTGAGCCCCTTCCACTGTCAGACCAGAGCAAAACTCACAGCAAGTGATCATGTAAAAGGTGGTAAATGATTCAAAAAAGTCTGAGATAATGAAAAGCGAGATTTGAACAGCTTTCGCTGAAACCTGCAATCTGCCGAGTCCTATCGAGGCTATCCACAGAGAGCTGTTGGAATAGAGGGAGGGAAATGGGAATGCTTTCCCAGAAATCTGGACTCGGTTTTGCAGGAGTAATAAAAGTTCCCTAGAGGAAATAAAGATACATACCCTGCTCATAGATTGGAAGAATTCACTGTATCACTGTCTTCCAGTTCATCATTGATTTGCTCGAGCGGGCGCCATTAACAACTCCATATGTCCTGTCTCATGATAGTAGAGCCCAAGGGCACCTGCTTGCTCCAGGAACATAAAGAGCCTCAAACCATTCCATCAGGTCATGGGAATGAGGTATAAAATTGTTACTGGTATTTGGCATATCAAATATGACACGGATAGCTTGCCAGGCTCTGCAGTGCAGGTAGCATACTCTTGTAGTCATCTCTAAATCTAGCATTTATTGATGAACAGCGTGGCTACAAGGGGCTGCGCGAGCCGGGCTGTGATAGGCTGGTCTGCTGGGTGGAGTTCTGACGAGGGGGAAGTCCGATGTGGAAAATGGAGGCCCTCATGGAGTTGGGGGTTTTCTGGCTTGTTGCAAGGCTCTGCTGGGGTGGAGGGCCAGGCTAGAACCCACCATCCCTCCTGGGCTCCTCGAGAGTGACTGGGCACAGGGAGAGCCAGTATCAGCTCTGCCCCCTGTCTGTGAGTCTCTGGATCAGCATACCTGGGCCGGATTTAAAAAAAGACTGCTACAGGGTGGATCTTGATGAGTCGGGCTGTGATAGGCTGGTCTGCTGGGTGGAGTTCTGACGAGAGGGAACTCCGGATGTGGAAAATGGAGGCCCTCATGGAGTGGGGGTGGGGGGGGCGTCTAGCTAAAGCTGTGCCGCAACATGGTGGCACCCACCACGCTGAAGAAAAGATGCTGGCAATCACATCAGGTGGAAAGAGCGTCACATTCCTCTGAATCTGAAGCAAATTTAACACTAGTGCAAGAAATACTCTGATAAAGAACAGCACTACTCCTCGAATCATCCAAGTTTCCACTCTGGCTAGTGATGGATGAGATATAGGGGCCACACTTTTTAGGCCCTGTTGATTCTGTCTCTCCTTCTGCCATGGTTTCATAAGTTCAGTAAACTGGCAACCAAAAGGGGGAAAAAAAGGAAGGAAAAAATGTGGTTTTCCAGCGAACTCTGTGTAGAAACAAAGTAGATTTGTGTTTCAACAGTTCACCTATCCTAAAATAGGACCTACATGAAATCCTGATGGTGCTCAGGGATGACTTCTGGCAGTGTGGGGGAATGACCTACTTCTCTTTCAGGCTCTTTCAGCCTCAAGTCCGAGCCTTGAGTCCAGTGCAAATTCTCAGACTTCTTTTGATGTGTGGGTCCCGCCTCCGCCATCTTCTGGCTTGTAAGAAGCCAGAAGATTGTTATTGTAAATAACAATGTTGCTTGCATCCTTAGCATCCTTGGAAGAATTAACATTGTCAAAATGGCAATAATCCCCAAAGCATTATGCAGACTCAATGCTGTCCCTATAAGGACACCCATGACATTTTTCAAAGAAATAGACCAAACACTCCTGAACTTCATTGGAACAATAACCTCCAAGAATTGTTAAAGCAATCTTTGAGAAAAAAAGAAGATGGGAGGCATCACTGTCACCAACTTCAAACTGTACTGCAAAGCGGTAGTAATTAAAACAGCATGGACCCACAGACCAATGGAATAGAGTTGAATATCCTGACACAGACCCTCAAATATATGATCATTTAATCTTTGACAAAGGAGCAAGAAATATAAAATGGAGCAAGGAAATCCTCTTCAACAAATGGTGCTGGGAAATCTGGTCAATTACATGTTTAAAAAACTAAACTAAGACCTCTATAGCCAGACACAAAAGTCAGATTAAAATGCATCAAAGTCCTCAACATTAGACCTGAATCCATAAGGTAAATGGAGGAAAATGTAGGCAAAGCTCTCCATGACATTAGAGCTAATGGTGTCATCAAAGATGGACTAGAGGTACTCCTCTAGTTGTAATGATTGTAAGCTTAATGGTTGTAAGCTTGCCACAAGCTTGTGGGAGGTAAAGGGCAGGAAGGATAGAGAATTGACCAGTATGATAATAATAGTTAGAAATGATCGCTCTGGACAATAACTGAGTCTTGAAAGGAGGTAAAGGGGTGTACATCATAACCTTTCAGTATCTGTATTGCTAATCATAGTGCCCAAAAAGGAAAGAGAGAGAGGGAGAGAGGGAGGGAGAGAGACAGAAAGGGAGAGAGAGAATGAGAGAGAAGAGAGAGAGAGAGAGAGAGAGAGAGAGAGAAGAAAAGTGGCTGCCACAGAGGCACGTGGAGGGGTTGGAGGGAAACTGGAGACATGGTGATAAGAAATGCCCACTGGTAACGGGACGGGTGTTAGAACATCATATAACTGAAACCCGCTTGCTTGCTCCAGGAACATAAAGAGCCTCAAACAGTAATGGAGATATTACTGTGCCCGCTCTAGCAAATAGATGATTAACGGGAAGATAGTGATAGTGATAGTGATAACTGAAACCCAATTGTGAACAACCTTGTAACTGTGTATCTTACTGTTGTTCAATAAAATAATTTTTTAAGTTCTCTAGATGGATGTCAACAAGACAGATTCCATCAAAAAAGTTTCAATTTGCATTACTGCATGATCAGCAATTGGTCATCCATGATTGAGTCATGGGTCTGGAGAGAAGCTGGAAGAGAGGAAAGAGGAGGGGAAAGGCTGAGGGAAAGGGCCGGAGCCCTGGAATGCCATGGCAAGGATTTAGGTTTCATTCACTGTAGCTCAGATTGGCAGCAACCTATAAACTGTTGTACAGTCCTACCTGCCCGCTAGAGCAAATCGATGAACAACGGGAAGACAGTGATACAGACAGTGACAGTCCTACAACTTATCCACTCAACTGATATTATCATAACAGACCATTATCTGAGACATGGACGGTGCCTAGTGTCCGACTTCACGAAGGTTTGTTAGTGGCCAGCACAGTATTTTTCCTGCTCATCTGGGTTGTGGCGGTTCTGCAGGTCAGAACGGTCTAAGCATCAGCACAAAGTAAAACTTCATAAGTACCTTCAACTTTGTATAAAAGTGAGGCAGGTTGAGGTGGATTTGCCAATACTCTAATGTAAAATATACACAGCACCAGACACATTTCAGGGCCTCTGGAGATGGTTCAAAGGGCTGGATTGCATTTCTTGTACTGGGGGGTTCTGAGTTTGATCCCCAGCAATTCATAGTCCCAAGCATGCCTGAAGCAACATCTGAACGGAGGAGTGTCCCTGAGCCCGCTGGGTGCGGTCCCCTTCAGAAAATTTTATGCATAAAATTTTAACATATGTTTATTAATTTTGATGACCCTATTAGGATTATTTGCTTATTTTATTATTTACAATAACATTAGTACTATTAGTAATTTTATTGTTAATAATAACAGGGTGTGTGCACCCTATTTATTCATTACTAAGTGACCTATTAGTACATGGTCATTCTTTTAAACCTGTGTTTGTTTGGGGTCGTATCCTATTCCCTGTTCAGAGCTTTGGGAGGCTGAGTGATGGTTCCTGGCAGTGCCTGGGGACCACATACCATCAAGACCACATGCTCTGCACGCCATGCTTGGCTTTCCAGCCATTAGCAATCTTTCTGGCCCCGTCTTCTTTATTTTTAAAATACTTCATAATGGTGCACAGACTCTAAAACATTTAAAAAGTCATCTTGCAGACTAATCTAGATCACTGTGACTTTTCCCTTTTTAACTATCGTGGCTTTTTACAACTGCCCTGGCCGCTCCTAATCCTAAAGCCACTCTTCAATGGCTCCTCTATCTCCAGTCTTTTCAACAGCATTCCATTTGTATTCTAAAGACACGATGACTTTTTCTTTTTACCCCTCCTATTTCATCAGCTCACTCCATGTCAAATGAGATCCACTGGTTGCAGTAACAAATGTCACACACAGTTTGGGACTGAACACAATAGACTCCGGTCATCACACTCCCTGTGACAGGGAAGAGATGCAGAGGTTGGAGAGTGACGTCTTGACCAGCTGCAACACTTTGAGAACTCGCTGGAAATGCAAACTCCCAGCTCATCTGCAGCTGAATCAGAACCTCTGGAGGCAAAGGCCAGCATTACTCAAGGT
Source organism: Cryptotis parvus (assembly GCA_021461705.1). Classification (NCBI taxonomy): domain Eukaryota; kingdom Metazoa; phylum Chordata; class Mammalia; order Eulipotyphla; family Soricidae; genus Cryptotis; species Cryptotis parvus. Next base: position 70,506 of record JAJIBD010004552.1, on the reverse strand, counting down.
CCCAGGTAACGTAGCCGTGAAGGCTGTAGCTTCCTTGAGAACTTGGCTCTACCGAGAAGGGATATTGCCCCCAGAAGCCTCGCGGATGCTACACCAACACCAAGCAGGGCTGTGCTCACAGCTAGAGAGCCTCGCCCGCACACGTTCAGACACTGTTTCTCCCCTGATTGAATGATTGAATGAATCCCCTGATAGAATGATTGAATGATTGAATGATTGAATGTGGGTTCCTCTGAGGCTCAGCACTACAGGGTCAGCCCCCAATTTTCATCGAGGGCTCAGAAGCTCCCCTTGAGCTTGTTTTTCTCTCCCAGATGCTATTAGTCTTTTTTAAGACTGTTTGGGTGACACTTGGTGATGCTCAGGAGCTACTCCTGGCTCTGCACTCAGGAATTACTCCTGGTGATGCTCAGGGGACCATATGGGAAGTGGGGAATGGAACTCGGGTGGGCCGTGTGCAAGGCAAACGCCCTCTCCACTGTGCTATCGCTCCGGCCCCTTCTATCTTCTGTCCAATGACTCTGTCTCCTGTCCTTCTGTCGGAATCTGAACAGAGGTTCTGGAATCTCTGTTGAATCATCACCCCCAAATACCGGGGCAGCCCCCTTTGTAATTCCTTTCTCCCTCCCTTCCTCCCACATCAGCTACCTGCACCCTCTCCTGGCCCAGGCTCTTCCCACAGAGAACCCACACACCCACACACCCCACACCCACACACACACACACACACACACACACACACTCACACACACACACGCACACACAGTGGCATGCTGGTACCCCTGAACATTTGTTTGGCCACCTGTGCCTCTGAAGACTTGTTGCTCTAATCTCTTTCTGTCAGGGTCATGAGACTGTATTTGATCATAACCTCTGTTGTGATTTAACTCAACACCAGCCACGGTCATTTAGACTGTTCCCAGTTGCACAAGTCATAGGCAAATATATTCATAGGAAGCTTTCCAAAGTGAAATTTGCAGGTTTTCACTTTTAGATTTTCCATCTGCATTGTCTAACTTCCGTTTAAACCTGTGGAACCAACTTGAACTCACACTCTGAGTGTGTGATATTGCATTATAACTGTCCTATCACTTAGTACTATCAATCCTCAATTATATAAGAGAAATCAGGAATAATAGGTTATTTTATTTTATGACTTTAATTAAGAAGTATATGGAGATGAAAAATTGTAAAATCTGCTCCACACTGATTCACCGACTGTACCTCAGTTTCTTCTGTCTCTTTTATTTTTTCCTTTCAGTCTTGAACTGTTGTAAATGACAAGGCAGACAAATTTGTTATTTACAAATCTTGCTCACAGACCTCACAGCTACAGACCTAGATACTTGAAGTCCATTACTTGGTCAAAAGATATGAGCACTTTAAAAAATTCTTGACACGTACTAACAGTTTTCCAGACATGCCAATTATTCTGTCCCCCCGAGATGGGTAAAGTAGGGGTGTCAACAATTTGAATAGAATCATTCTTAGAATTTTAGAAAACATAAAGCCTGGTAGTTCGGTTGTTGCTATAACTTTGATTCATTTAAAAGACAATTAAGGCATGGCGGGTTCTAGCCCTGGCCTGCCACCCAGCAGAGCCTCACAACAAGCCAGACCACCCTCCCCTACTCCATGGGGCCCGCCATTTTCTACATCCGGACTTTCCCTCTCGTCACAACTCCACCCAGCAGACCAGACTATCACAGCCCAGCTCGCGCGGCTGCTAGCGGCCGCTTGGTTCATCAATAAATGCTTTATTTAGAGGTGACTACAAGAGTATGCCACCCGCACGGCAAGCCTGGCAAGCTGCTCGTGTCGTATTTGATATGCCAAATACCAGTAACATTTATATTAGGTCATTCCCATGACTTTATATAATGGTTTGAGGCTCTTTATGTTCCTTGAGCAAGCGGATGCCTTTGGCTTCTACTAGCATGAGACAGGACATATGGAGATATTACTGGTGCCCGCTCTAGCAAATAGATGATTAATGGGAAGATAGTGATAGTGAAAAGACAATTATATAAAAGACAATTTATGTATTAGTAACTTACACTTGGTCTCCTTTATTTGTTTCCTTTAAAAGGAAATCTCAGGGTGAGAGCGAGCTCAAAGGCAGGGCACACAGCTTACATGAAGGAAGTCCCAATTCGGTTCCTGAGCACCGGCAGAAACTATCCCAAAGGCACAGCCAGGAGTAGGCTCTGAGCTCCATCGGGTGTCGTCCCAAAATCCATAATTTTTCATTAATATTTCAATTATTTAAATAAAGTGAAACAAATCAGACATCAATAATATATAAACAGAAACAATCGTAAAGTCTCTTTTGGAAAACACAATAGAAGACCTAGGTGAAGAGAAAACAAATAGATATTGCTTGGACAACTCCTCTCTGAAGGCTGCGGCATCTTTCTTTGCAATATGCATTGTGATACAGGAGTAACATACGGTTGCTAGGAAAAATATAAAAACAGTATTTTCTATCAGCTTATCATTTTTAAAGACTCAGTGGAATTTTTCATGTATTGTGGACATTCAGACCGTGTCAATTATCTGCATTGTGAAAATCATCCGGTTTGCAACTTTCCAATTTAAGTTTTAAGAAGTGTTTCTTAAGGCTGGAGCAATAGAACAGTGGGCAGGGAGTTTGCCCTGTATGCAGTCTGCCCAGGCTTGATCTCCAGCATCCCCCGTGCACCCTGAGCACCAACAGGAATAAGTCCTGAGTACAGAGTCAGGAGTAATAAACAAAAACAAAACAAAAACAAACCAAACATTTTAAAAAAGTGCTTCTTGATACAATAAAATCAAATTTAGGCTACTTCAAGAAGTCACACTTGAAGAAATCTTCCCCGCACACGAACACACCCAGAACTCCTCCAGAGCCATCGCAACCTCACTTGGGCCATGGTTCAGACACGCATCTAGAACTCTCCAGGGGGACGACAAACTGCAGATGTGATACTGGCCCATCCCGCAGCAACAGGCTGAAAATGGGGCCATCTGGAAGGTGGCGGGTTCCTCCCTGGGCCCATCTCAATAAAGTCCCGACAGCCAGAGACCACCGCTTGCAATAACTGCTACTTCCCAGGCTGGCTCCACTGCTCGAAAGAGCCTCATCCATGAGAGAAGCCGTTTTCCAAACTCAGGTATGCAGGTCACCTGAGGCTGATTCCTGCTGACTTTCTTGGAGTGGGACTCGGCCCATCCCCCAGTCCTGCTTTCCGGAAGGTCACATGGCCGCACCCAGAGCTCCTCCCAGGCCATTGCAACCTCAGTCCAGCCCTGGAACACACACGAATCTAGAAATCTCCCGGGGGACCAACAAACTGCAGACATGATACTGACCCTCAGCCCAGTACTGGTCCTGTGAATTCTCAGAAAAAGAAGAAAAAACAAAACAAAACAAACTGTGTGTAGGCCCAATTTCTATTCTGTAAGAACATAGCAATAATTTCTTTACAGGGGGACCAGATGGGTCCAGGGTCCAATGGGTCCAGGTTGAGATTTAATCACTTGATATCTCATTATTCGTTGATTTGCTTAAGCAGGCACCAGTAATGTTTCCATTTGACCCTATCACGTGCCAGTGTAGCCCAATGGCATCTGCTTGCTTCAGGAATACAAAGAACCTCAAACCGTTCATTCAGGGACTTGACAAAGAAATCTGACCATGTTGTAGGTGGGCAGCCATGTGATCTTTTGACGGCTCATGGGATCCAGTCAGTAATGGCTCTAGTCCAGCAGTTGTCTCCAAATCGCATTACATGTCCAGCCCATCTGATTTTCGATACCTTGGCAAAAGAGACAGCGTCCCTGACTCTGGAACAGCGATGGAGACCGGAACTCCGATTCCTTCTCTCACTTGAATGAGGTGTGATATTCCAAGCATAGCTCTTTCGATTCCTCTCTAGGAGACCCGAATAGCGTTCTCATCCTGCTTTCCTAGGGCCCAGGTCTCTGAGGCATAAGTTAATGCAGGGAGAAGATGGAGATGAAGAGATGTGCCTGGAGCCGGGGGTTCTTTGTCCTTTTAGTTATTTCTTCGATGCCTTTGAAGGCATTCCATGCCGCTCTCTTCCTCCTGCACAGCTCAGGTTTTAGGTCATTCATCTGTTGACTTCTCGACCTAGGTACACATAACTGCTGCAGTCAGAGATGTTTGTTCCATTGAGAGTGAATGGGGCCTCTGGAACTAGTTCATTTTTCATGAACATAGTTTTCTTTAGATTCAGCTGTAGACCTATCTTTCCACATTCTCAGTCGAAGTCAGCCAGCATTTGTGCCACTTGGCTAATGTTTGGTGTTATTAGAACGATATCATCAGCGAAGCAGAGGTGGTGTAGTTGCCGACCGTCTATCTTCACTCCCATTCCTTCTCATGAGATTTAATAATCATTATTAACCTTTTTCTCAAGAGTTTCAGAAGAGAAAAAGGTTCACTGGCATGTGATAGGATCAAATGGAAACATTACTGGTGCCTGCTTAAGCAAATCAACGAATAATGAGATATCAAGTGATCAAGTGATCAAGAGAAAAAGAGAGAGCTCATTCGCCAAGATGGCAAGGCATGAGCCTCAGGAGACCAAATGCTAATGTCCAAGCTTGCTAAACAGTGCAGAGAAGCGATAAAAGAATACCTCAAAGACAGAAGAGCAGAAATACTGGAAGATGCAGCAGAAGCCGGGAAAAGCATTCGCACCGCCTGCCTGTCCTTCGCCAACTATAAGACCAAAATGACTGCCCTCCGACGCCCTGTTGGATCTATCACATCTTCCAGAAAGGCAATGGAGAAGATTATCCAGGACTTCTACTCAAATCTCTTTGATAGCCACATCCACCTGCCCACATACCAAATTCCACAGGATGGATATGTCATTCCCAACGTTCTCCCTTCTGAAATCTGACGTGCCATCTCGTTGGTAAAGAAGGGAACAGCACCAGGCCCAGACAAAGTCAGACCCGAACACCTGAAGAATCTGCCGTCGGTACTCATCAATACACTAGCTCAGCTCTTCACACGCTACCTGTCCGAATGCAAGGTATCCTCCCAATGGAAAACCAGCAGGACAGTTCAACTGTTCAAGAAAGGAGACATTCACGAATTGGCAACTATTGCCCCCATCTGCCTGTTGTCCATCATCTACAAGCTGTTTACACGAGTCATCCTGAACAGGATTGGCAGAACACTAGATGAAGGACAACCATGCGAGCAAGCTGCCTTCCGGAAAGGATTCAGCACAATTGACCATATCCACACAGTAACCAAGCTCACTGAGGTAAGTAGGGAGTACAAGATGCCACTCTGTCTCACGTTCATTGATTTACAGAAAGCCTTTGATTCTGTGGAGACTGAAGCAGTCATCGAAGCCCTAGCCAAACAGGGTGTTCAAACCCAATACATCAAGATCCTTCGTGAGCTATATTACGGATTCACCTCCAGGATCTCACCATTATACAAAGAAGTGATCATTGATGTCATAAGAGGGGTTCGACAGGGGTGATACCATTTCACCAAAACTCTTCAGAGCCACCCTTGAGAACATCATGCAACAATTAGAATGGGAAGGAATGGGAGTGAAGATAGATGGTCAGCAACTGCACCACCTCTGCTTCGCTGATGACATTGTTCTAATAACACCAAACATTAGCCAAGCAGCACAAATGCTGGCTGACTTTGACTGAGAATGTGGAAAGAGGTCTACAGCTGAATCTGAAGAAAACTATGATCATGAAGAGTGAACTAGTTCCAGAGGCCCCATTCACTCTCAATGGAACAAACATCTCTGAATGCAGCAATTATGTGTACCTAGGTCGAGAAGTCAACATGATGAACGACCTAAAAACCTGACCTGCGCAGGAGGAAGAGAGCGGCATGGAATGCCTTCAAAGGCATCGAAGAAATAGCTAAAAGGACAAAGAATCTCTGGCTCTGGGCACATCTCTTCAGCTCCACCGTTCTCCCTGCATTAACATACGCCTCAGAGTCCTGGGCCCTATGAAAGCAGGATGAAAATGCTATTCAGGTCTCCCAAAGAGGAATCGAAAGAGCTATGCTTGGAATATTATGCCTCACTCAAGTGAGAGAAGGAATCCAGAGTTCTGACCTTCATCGTTATTCCAGAATCAGGGACGCTGTCTCATTTGCCAAGGCATCAAAAATCAGATGGGCTGGACATGTAATGCGATTTGGAGACAACCGCTGGACTAGAGCTATTACCGACTGGATTCCACGGGATGTCAAAAGATCACGTGGCCGCCCACCTACAAGATGGTCAGACTTCCTTGTCAAGACCCTGAAGGAATGGTTTGAGGCTCTTCATATTCCTGAATCAACCAGATGCCATTGGGCTACATTGGCAAGTGATAGGGTCCAATGGAAATGTTACTGGCGCAAATCGATGAATAACGGATTCAAGTGATCAAGTGAAGTGATCCACCTTTTTCTAAGAATATGGTTTTTGACCATATTTAGCAAATTAGCTCTAACAAAATAAGTTCAATTATTCAGTATAGGCTCAGGATAAGTACAAACAGTAGTTGCAAAACCTGAACTAATAATGATCCAAATTCACTCGTAACAGCCCAGGAAAAGCTTATGACTTTATCAATACCATTACTATTTATAAGATACAGTTAGTGCCAGCTGGATGGCAGGCATGCAGGTGGGGGAGGGTAGGAAAGGAAGGTCTTTGGTAGTGGGGGCCACACTGGCGATGGGATTGGTGTTGAATGATGAATACTTGTAACAGGTCTACTGTGAAAAGATTTGTGAATCACGGCGTTCAAATAAAAAGGGTAAAAATAATTTAAAAAAAAAATAATAAAAGAAAGAAATCTTCCCTGCTGTGACTTAGCATCTTTGTAGTTTTAGAAATCTCTCTTGGGTCAAGTCAAGATGATATCTACCTACATTTTCTTAAAACGCTTTCATTTGGGAGGATGGGTTTGGGGCTACACCCAGTGGTGCTCAGGGCTTACTCCTAGCCCTGTGCTCAGGGAACACTCCTAGAGAGTGGGGAACCATGCATGGTGCTGGGGATCAGACTGGGTCACTCATATGCCAGTGTCCACTCTGCTCTCTGGCCCCTTGGAAGGAGTCAATTTTGCTTTTTTAATTTAAACATTGTGGTTTACCAAGTTGTTCAACCTACAGTTGTTTCAGACATCCAGTGTTCCAGCACCAATCCCACCACCAACGTGATCGTCACTCCACCAACGGCCCCAAATTCCCCAGGCCCTAGCCGGCACAAACAACTTGCCTTCATATTGCTTGTTACAATCAAATGGCAAATGGAGTTGTCAAAAAAATAGATCAATAAAGTCAATTTTTTATCATTGTTATATCTCACAATGGTGTTATTAAAGTCATTGAGGATTTACTGAGCTGGTTGGAAGCATTTTTAAGCTTTGCTTTTGACCAGTAAGACTTTACTTAGAGCTAGAGTGTCAGTGCAGATGGAAAAATCCATTTTCAACGCCACTTGTTGGAAATTCTCTCCCTCCCCCGGAGGCTTGTCGGACTCCTCTGTCATGTTTTAAAGTTCCGTAGCTGGGCACAATTTTGGTCTCTGTTCTGTACATGGCATCACTCTCCCAGCACTGTGCGTCTAACGTCATGGACAGTGTGAAATCAGCCCAAACTGCGTGTCAAGTATCGATTCTTTTCCTCTTCTGAATGAGCCTGGCATTTCCCCATGCCTGACTCTCTAAACTGCCCCAAATATATTCCAGAACTAGCTTCCATATTCCATCAAGAGTGTAGGATAGAAACACTCTGATTCTCTGGATCCAGTGAACAATTAAACCCTTCCATGAACTTGGTTTACTCTTGTCGTAGTTTCTCTGTATGATCTTATTGAAGCACTTTATATTTTCATGTGTTTGTCTGGTTTGATTGTAGGTGATTTGCAGTGTCGTTTGGCTAATGGAACTAATGGCCTTAATATTACATTTTCTGTTTACTGCTAGTGTGGAGAGATGCCAGGTCCGACCACCTTGCCAAAGTTTCTTTATTTTAATTAACTGTAGTTTAAGTCTGTCAAAGGTTTTTCATTTGTAAGTTATCTGAAATTTTTCATCTGATCGGCAATACCCACAAATACTGATAATCACTTCTGCTTCCCTTTTCTTTTTTAAAACATTTTTAATTGAATCAGTGAGACACGTAGTTACAAAGTTGTTCATGATTGGGTTTCAGTTATATAATGTCCAACGCCCGTCCCTTCACCAGCTTACATCTCCCACCACCAATGTCCCCAGTTTCCCTCCCCTATCCCACTTGTCTCTGGCAGGCACTTTTCTTCTCTCTCGTTCTCGCTCTTTCTCCCTCTCACTCTATCTTTCCTTCTAGGCATTATGCTTTACAATACAGTTGCTGAAATGTTATCGTGTGTATCCCTTTGCCTCCTTTCAACACTCGGCTCTTGTCCAGAGTGACCATTCTAACTCTCATTGTCATACTGGTCCCTTCTCCATCCTAACTGCCCTTTGGCCCTCACACATTTGTGGCAAGCTTACAACCATTGACCCAGCCCCCGTTTCTTTCTGGACTTGGATATTGGTCTCATACTACTCTTTTTTTTAATATCCCACAAATGAGTGTGGTCATTCGCTATCTGTCCCTCTCCTCTGGCTCGTTTCACTCAGTGTGCTCCTCTCCAAGTACTCCCATTTATACTGCTTCTCTTTTCAACCCTAGTGCCTGTCATCGATTTTTTTTAATGTCTTCATTTTTCTTTGCTAGAACCTCCAAGATTGAATAGTAGTGATCTTAGTGGACGCCCTTATTGCCTGCCTATGAGCAAATGAGAAAGCAACCTACAGAAGGACAAAAAAAAAAAAAAACGTAGGCCCATTCGTGTGTTATTGGAGGGAAAAGATATAGCCTGTGAATATATGGAGACATTCCATTTGCTAGGCCTCTGAGGATGCAAGATAAGGTCCAATATGGTGCTATCTTCCACCTGTTCAGCCAGTCCTAAAGGAAGAGCGTGATTGGCACATGATGGAGAAAGTGTGGTGTGGTGAGATGCCTGAGCCCGTGGGGACAGGGGCTGAGAAATACCCAGGGACGGAGCATCAGAGATTGTTCCTGAGCTCGGGCTGGACGGTGGGCACAGTTCAGTGTCCAGTGCCCAGAGTCATCAAGGGCTTTATTCAAATAAACCAAAAGCTATAATGATCAAGTCAATACTCAAGGGAGTGAATGGAAGTGCAAAAGGAATCAATAATGAATTGCTTCAGAAACTGGCTCATGAACCTGTCTGTGAGCGAAAAGTGGATAAAATTCCCTCATTAGCTTATACCTGGGAGACTCCAACCTCAACATTTTCTGAACCTCTTTCCAATCTATTTCCATACTAATTTGTAGGTAGAGTGGGCTGGAAGATCAGATGCAGAGACACGAACCAATACCACAACACAAGCAAACTCGAACCACCCTGCATATGCTGTTTCATAAGTTTAGGGTTCCCTGATTTATGGACACGCATTTTAAAGTGTTCTCTTGTCTTTCCTATGACTTACTCTAATGCTTTTTGTACTCAAAAATGTTTTCCAAAGTAATCAGTAAAGAAAGGATATGCATTATAGAGGGAAATGAACAAAAGATAAAAATGATTTTGCTTTAAGCTAAAAGGCCAACTAGTAGGGCAGAGAGATCCTAGAAGGGTGAAAGCTTTACCCTGCGGCATGCATCCAATCCCCGGTTTAATTCCAGGCACTGCACACGGTCCCCTGAGCACTACCAGGAGTACCCAAGCCATAGAGCTATTGACCAGGTCACCTCTTATCTCCTTGGGGTGAGTATTTGTAGCCCTACAAAGGGATCGGGCCTTGCAGGTAGATTCTGATCTTCAGCCCCACCCACCCACGCCCACCCTCCCAGCTCGAGACCACAGCAGCTTCCTCCTTCCCCAGCCCGAGGCTGGCCTGGCACTGGGGGCGCTTCCTCCCTGCCTGCTCCACTCTGGGAGAGTGGAAGCTGCAGATGTTTCAAGGAAAGTTCCCAGGCTCCATTTGCACCCTGGGGAACGTTGCCTCTTTCTCCCGCACGCATTAGCATACTGTCAGAGCGTCAACGCCAGGCTACTGGGCTCTGCCTAGGAAACAAATACACTCTTCTGCCTTTCAGGGAGCAAAGCGCTAGTGGCCAAATATTTTATAATTGTAAATAAGTGCCAGGGGGACCGGAGGGCAAGAGGCTGAACTTCAGCGTCCCCCTGTCTGTTCTGCGCTCCAGCTGCCATTATAAATATATGAGAGCACATATGTATTTGCTAATGTTCCTGAAATGGTCTGAATGAAAAGCATTGGAAAATCGCATTTTCTGTTTTCCAGAAGAAAGAGAGAAAAATGTGATATCTATAGCCTCGATTACACGGAGAGAGTTGTGTTTCTTTCTCTCTCTCACTCTCTCTTCCAATCTGTTTACTGACAGGAAGTAAAAAATAGCAATAATGGGAGGGGATCTGCTTTCTGCCTAATACATGACTCAACTGATAGCACAAAGAATCAGACCAGTCTACAGAAGCCGACCAGCAAGAGAAGGTGGGGATGGAGCTCCAGCGATCTTCTCTACAGACAGGCAACTAACACTGTCTGATGCTTAACAGTCACCAGCCATTAGATTCGACATGTGTATTTATGGTTTGATAATCAGCTGTTATTAACAGATGAATAAACAGCGTAATGTTCCGTTTAGAAGGAAGATGCCAGTGGAGAAGAGTGCCCGCAAGCCAACACAGTTGCCTTGTTCTCCCCGTCTGAAAAGTCAGCATACGGCCAAAGAGGCGTCAAGCAAGTGCCTGACACATGAGAGGCTCTAGATTCCATTTCTGGCACTGCCGAGATAATAAATGAACAATAAAGAGTGTTTCCCCCACCCCCCCAAAGCACTGACCAGCAAAGAGGAGCTTTGACAAGAAACCAACCTAAATTGGGAAGCAAGTCTGACCTGCACGGCTGGAGAGCTGGAGAGCATCCGTCAAAGAGGGAAAGTGGGGATCTGGCTTCATGGATGCTTGAGTTAGGATATGTAGGTTTTTTTTTTAGGGGGTGTCTGTTTTAAGAAACTAGGAAACTAGATCATGAGGGGAACAGAAGTCATGAGCAGAGGGACAGACAATGGACAGACATCTCAAGTACATAAATGGTGTGTTTAATATGTTAACGAGGATTTAATGTTAGAGGCGTGGTGTAGTCCCTAAATGAGGCTCTTGATGTCACCAAGGGTGTGGTTTCGTATGTTAATGAGGGTCTGAATATCAACCAGAGCGTGGTTTAGTATGGTAATGAAAATTTTGACATTAGAGGCGTGGTTTCGTATGGTAATGAAGGTCTAGATATCACCGGGGCGTGGTTTCATATGGTAATGAGGATCTGAACGTCACCAAAGGTGTAGTTTCATAACGTAATGAGGACCTGGGTGACTGGAGGTGGAGGAGCAGGGCTCTGCTGTGCAATGTCCACTGACCAGGTCTGTCCATTCCTGGTCTGGGCTCCTTAACGGTGTTTGCCAGGCTGCCCTTCGGCCCAGTCCAAACCAAGAGTGTAGCCAGGTGGCTTCTACCAGAGACTGACTGATGACCCCCTCCAAAGTGAAGACCTCAGACCAGTCTGGTTTTGCTTTCTGAACCCCAGAAAATGCTAACTTATTGTTTCGGGTTGCCTTGGGGGGGCAAGGGAAAGGGAAGGGGCGCACACAGGATTGCAAACTTTGGTTATTTGATCACAAGAAGGAACAGAAACAAATCTGTTTTCAACGGGTAAATCAGATCAGCTAGTCTGTCTTAGCTGATACTTTCTGACAGGTTTTTTTTTCCCCACACACATAAAATTTACAATGTCAACCCTTCTCATCAGGAAAAGTTGCATTAGATTTACTGGATTAGAGATAATCACCCTGTCTACACTGTCAGCCCACCAGAGAGGCTGTGGGAACTGTTGTTCAACAATGTCTTTCGGGCTGATAGAACACTTTGCAGTTTCAGTGCTCCCTTTAAGTAGTTCCGGAAAGTCACTCCAACCTCTCCAGAGCTCAGTCTCTTTCCGCCCCTGTAATGAAGAAGTGATGCAAGAGTGTGAATCCACGTGAGCTTAGTCCTGGGTTACGAAAATGGGCAGAAGGACTGTGCCAAGGAAGACTCCCCACAAGGCTTGATGCCGATGAACAAGATGGCGATGATTATAACTGTCACTGTCACTGTCACTGTCTTCCCGTTCATCATCAATTGGCTCGAGCGGGCACCAGTAACATCTCCATATGTCCTGTCTCATGCTAGTAGAGCCCAAGGGCACTTTGCTTGCTCCAGGAACATAAAGAGCCTCAAACCATTCCAACAGGTCATGGGAATGAAGTCTAAATTTGATTATAACAATAACGATGATTTCTTCTCGATGCAATAGGGGAAAAAAATCACACACAAATGCATCTGACTTGGGGTTCAGTAGACAGGAATCTCTTGCCTGGCCATTCATTAATTCTGGCACAGGTAGAATTAATGTGATGAGCCCCAGCTTGTGGCTCATCACAGCTTTATTCAAATAACTGAAAGGTGGAAGCAACATGAGTATCTGCTGATGAATAAAATGGTCGTGCAAAAGCAATGCCTACACTTAGTAGAATATTATTCGGGCTGTACGTTCAAACATCTGTACAGGATGGGCGAGTCTTGAGGACATGACGCTAACTGAAATAAGCCGGACCCCAAAAAGATTGTCAAGTTCCTGCCGTCCTCAGATTCCTAGAGAGGGAAGTAGGTGGCGTCTTCCGGCTGCTGGGAGTCAGGGAGTGAGGAGTTACTTCATAAACACACGAAAGTTTTGCACAATGGAAGGAGTTGTGGGGATGGAGGCGGTGTTGGCAGGACAGTGATGTGACCTCCCCGCCCCAAGAAAGCACCGTACCCAGCAAGGGTGAAATGCTCAATTTCACGTTACATATATTTGATAGTTTGAGATATCAAAAAGCTGTTTTAGGCAATAGCTTTGAAAAGAAACATCTTCAAGCTTCAAAAAGAAACCAGAGTCTCAAACGCGGCTAGGGAAGCTGGAGTTCGGCTCTCCCCAGGCTTAGCTGACCATGGGGCTCCCAGGAGGACAGATGGGTTTTGGGAGTGGGCCCATCACCTCTGGGGGGTCCCAGAAGCAGCCGGATGAGACTCGCCCACCACACTAGCCGCCACCTTCACTGTCCGGATGCTGGTATGCTACCTCAAGACCAGATTAACAGAGCAAAACATGTTTGAGCCCAGGTAGGCAGCTCCCAGAAGCGGGAATCACTGGGAATTCGTCAGATGGAGTCAGGGGTCGGCCCTTCCCCCTCCACTTTGTCGAACCTGGTGGCCCGCCCAGGAGCTGCCCTGGGGTGACCAGCCATAGCGTGCAGTCTCAAACGCGGCTGGGGAACCTGGAACTCCGCTTTCCCCAGGCTCAGCTGACCATGGGGCTCCCAGGAGGACAGACGGGTTTTTGGAGTGGGCCCATCACCTCTGGGGGTCCCAGAAGCAGCCGGATAAGACTCACCCACCACACTAGCCGCCACCTTCACTGTCCAGACACTGGGATGCTACCTCAAGACCAGATTAACAGAGCAAAACCTTCGCTGTCCAGATGCTGACCATGAGGCCCCTAAGTCGCGCGGTTCATCAAACTAATGGAAACAGTAATGTCCTTTAATGTACTGCATTCTACGATGTGTAGGAAAGTTTGGCGGGAGAGAGAGATAGAGAGGAGAAAAAAGACATACAGAACCCGCCAAGCAGTTGAGGTATGGGAGGGGGAGGGAGGTGGGGACACTGGTGATGGGAGATGGGTTCGGGTGGAGAGATGGGTGTTGGAACACTGTGGAACCAAAGCTTTACATGAGCATCTTGCAATTGTATGTCTAAAAGTGGTGTAATAAAATTTGGGGGAGCAAAATAAATAAATAAATAAATTTAGAAAAAAAAAAAAGAAACCAAACATGTAAGGCAAGAGCGCTGTTGTTGACACACGCAACCCTGACACTGAAAAGATTTGTATTTAATCTCTAATTTCCCACCCAAAGAGATGGGAGGTGATCCTATACCGCTGAGCACAAGATGCTAAAAACAGACTGGGAAATAGCTCACTGATGGCAGAACCCGCCCTCTGCAATGAGCAGGTTTCAAAGCGAAGAATCGAAGTCAAATCCAGTGAGTACATGGAGGGATGAGAACGAGGAAATCCAGGATCACTTTTCCCTCCCGAAGAGAAGAGAACAGCCAAACTGAACAAGAAGACCACGATTCAAACAGGAAGCAGAGTGGGTCCTCTCTGAAGGCCGGGAGTGCGGGGGGCACCAAAGCTCCCGACTTACTCTCTGAGCAATGGGCAAGAGTGTATGGTCAGAGTGTTGGGGTGGTGGGGGGGGGTCGTCTTGGCTTTGTATGTGAATCAACCCAGAGTGGAAGAGCCTCAGGGGCTTCTGTGTAAGGACTTACCTTCACTCAAGCCCAGAAAGCAGTAGGAAGGGACATAGGGAAGACCCCATTGCCCCAGCCTCCGCACCCCTTAGAGTTGAGGCTAGGGGCCAGACCGCTGTGGCCCCCAGTGCCCAGCATCTGGGCACAGGTTTCCCCAGGAAGTGGAACCCAGGAGCTGGTCCAAAAGCTGGTCCAAAGCTGGCTCCGGGACACCCACAGCTGTGAGCACTGGCATCAGCCCGTCCTGAGGAGGAGCAAGGAATCTCCTCAGCAGCGCCTGTGGGCATCTCCCTACCATGGCCACCAGGCTCTAGGCCCTGGGTAGCTCAAAGCACTTCTTTCTTTCTTTCTTTCTTTCTTTCTTTCTTTCTTTCTTTCTTTCTTTCTTGCTTTCTTTCTTTCTTTCTCTCTTGCTCTCTTTCTTTCCTTCCTTTCTTTCTTTCTTTCTTTCTTTCTTTTCTTTCTTTCTTTCCTTTCTTTCCTTCTTCCTTCCTTCCTTCCTTCCTTTCTTCCTTCCTTTCTTTCTTTCTTTTCTTTTTCTTTCTTTTCTTTCTTTCCTTTCTTTCCTTCTTCCTTCCTTCCTTCCTTCCTTCCTTCCTTTCTTTCTTTCTTTCTTTCTTTTTTGTTTGCTTTACTTTATTTAAGCACAGTGATTTACAAAGTACAAAGTTTTTCACAATACAGTTGTTAGAAACATTCATCGTTCTACACCAATCTCACCACCAGTGTGCTCCAACCATCAACAAAGACCCTCAATTCCCACCCACCCCCCAACCCCATGCCTGCTCTCTAGCTGGCACTAATTATAGTGACCATTACAGCCCATATATGGGAACAGTATTAATAGAGTCATGACTATTTTCTGCATTGTTATGTGCAATTCTGGCCCATTTGTGTTCTTACATTCACTTTCTGAATTTCTATAACGTCGTGGGTTTCTACTAGTCAACCCCAAACCCACCTTCACCATACCTACAGACAACACTTATTTCAAATTATCACCCACTTACTTCTAAAGACTCCTTAATTTCGTCTGACACACGACTAGGATGCGTTAGTGAGGAATGAATAAATGGATGAGTTTAAGGACGCACAAGGAGGGGCTGGAGTGATAGAGCAGTGGGGGAGACACTTGCCTTGTGCAGTCGTCCCGGTTCAATCCCCAGCACCCTATATGCCACCCAGAAATGATCCCTGGGTGTGGTCATGAGCCCTGTTGGGTGTGACCCAAAATCAAAATCATACATAAATAAAAAGAATACAAGGTCGGAGCAATAGCACAGCGGGAGAGAGTTTGCCTTGCACATGGCCGACCCAGGTTTGATCCCCGGCAACCCATAGGGTCCCCGAGCACCGGCAGGAGTAATTCCTGAGTGCAGAGCCAGGAGTAACCTCTGAGCATCACCGAGTGTGACTCAAATGCAAAAAATAAACCAAAAACCCAGACTGCATAAGTGAGTGAGTGAAAGCAGGGAGGGAGTGAAGGAATGAATGAGAAAAGGAAGGAGAGAAAAAGTGAGGAAATGAATGAAGGAGTAAATGAGTGAATTGCTAAGGCTGGGAGAGGAAGGGATTGAGGAAATGAGTGAGGGAATCAACGGATGAGTGAGTTGGGGAAAGGGTGAAATAGTGAGTGGTGAGTGAAAGCAGAGCGACTGAGAGAATGGGTGAGTGTGTGATCAAGGTTAGCTAATACAGGTCGATTGAGTTCAGCTACAAGTTATAGCTCAACTATAGGTTAAGCTAATATACCTTGCCCAGGCCTGCATATAAAATTCCTTCTGGTCCATGAGGTTCAAAAGACCAGGAATGTTCTGAGTTTTCTCAAAGACAAGAAATTTTCCGAAGGAAGGAGTGAGGGCCTCAGTGATCAGGGAACTGCGTCTGGCCGGCCCACCATCAGTCTGATTTCAGGAGGTGCCTGTTCTGGGTGCCCTCACACCACAGACAACCGTGTATCTCCCTCTGGGTCCCCTCACACCCACAGACACATGTATCTCCCTCTGGGTCCCCTCACACCCACAGACACGCGTGTCTCTCCCTCTGGGTCCCCTCACACCCACAGACACGCGTGTGTCTCCCTCTGGGTCCCCTCAAACCCACAGACACGCGTGTGTCTCCGTCTGGGTCCCCTCATACCCACAGACACACGTGTGTCTCCCTCTGGGTCCCCTCACACCCACAGACACGTGTGTCTCCCTCTGGGTCCCCCTCACACCCACAGACACGCGCGGTGTCTCCCTCTGGATCCCCTCAAACCCACAGATACATGTGTGTCTCCCTCTGGGTCCCCTCACACCCACAGACACTCGTGTGTCTCCCTCTGGGTCCCGTCACACCCACAGACACTCGTGTGTCTCCCTCTGGGTCCCCTCACACCCACAGACACGCGTGTGTCTCCCTCTGGATCCCCTCAAACCCACAGATATACGTGTGTCTCCCTCTGGGTCCCCTCACACCCACAGACACTCGTGTGTCTCCCTCTGGGTCCCCTCAAACCCACAGATACACGTGTGTCTCCCTCTGGGTCCCCCTCACACCCACAGACACTCGTGTGTCTCCCTCTGGGTCCCCTCACACCCACAGACACTCGTGTGTCTCCCTCTGGGTCCCCTCAAACCCACAGACACGCGTGTGTCTCCCTCTGGGTCCCCTCACACCCACAGATACGCGTGTGTCTCCCTCTGGGTCCCCTCATACCCACAGATACATGTGTGTCTCCCTCTGGGTCCCCTCACACCCACAGACACTCGTGTGTCTCCCTCTGGGTCCCCTCACACCCACAGACACGCGTGGTGTCTCCCTCTGGGTCTCCTCACACCCACAGACACGCGTGTGTCTCCCTCTGGGTCCCCTCACACCCACAGACACGCGTGTGTCCCCCTGGGTCCCCTCACACCCACAGACACGCGTGTGTCTCCCTCTGGATCCCCTCACACCCACAGACACGCGTGTGTCTCCCTCTGGGTCCCCTCACACCCACAGACACGCGTGTGTCTCCCTCTGGGTCCCCTCACACCCACAGACACGCGTGTGTCTCCCTCTGGGTCCCCTCACACCCACAGACACACGTGTGTCTCCCTCTGGGTCCCCTCAAACCCACAGACATGCGTGTGTCTCCCTCTGGGTCCCCTCAAACCCACAGACATGCGTGTGTCTCCCTCTGGGTCCCCCTCACACCCACAGACACACGTGTGTCTCCCTCTGGGTCCCCTCACACCCACAGATACGCGTGTGTCTCCCTCTGGGTCCCTCACACCCACAGACACGCGTGTGTCTCCCTCTGGGTCCCCCTCATAACCACAGATACACGTGTGTCTCCCTCTGGGTACCCTCACACCCACAGACACCGTGTGTCTCCCCTCTGGGTCCCCTCATATCCACAGATACACGTGTGTCTCCCTCTGGGTCCCCTCACACCCACAGACACGCGTGTGTCTCCCTCTGGGTCCCTCACACCCACAGACACGTGTGTCTCCCTCTGGGTCCCCCTCACCCACAGACACACGTGTGTCTCCCTCTGGGTCCCCTCACACCACAGACACGCGTGTGTCTCCCTCTGGGTCCCCTCAAACCCACAGACATGCGTGTGTCTCCCTCTGGGTCCCCTCAAACCCACAGACATGCGTGTGTCTCCCTCTGGGTCCCCTCACACCCACAGACACACGTGTGTCTCCCTCTGGGTCCCCTCACACCCACAGATACGCGTGTGTCTCCCTCTGGGTCCCCTCACACCCACAGACACGCGTGTGTCTCCCTCTGGGTCCCCTCATAACCACAGATACACGTGTGTCTCCCTCTGGGTACCCTCACACCCACAGACACACGTGTGTCTCCCTCTGGGTCCCCTCATAACCACAGATACACGTGTGTCTCCCTCTGGGTCCCCTCACACCCACAGACACGCGTGTGTCTCCCTCTGGGTCCCCTCACACCCACAGACACGCGTGTGTCTCCCTCTGAGTCCCCTCATACCCACAGACACGCGTGTGTCTCCCTCTGGGTCCCCTCACACCCACAGACACGCGTGTGTCTCCCTCTGGGTCCCCCTCACACCCACAGACTCGCGTGTGTCTCCCTCTGGGTCCCCTCACACCCACAGACATGTGTGTGTCTCCCTCTGGGTCCCCCTCACCCACAGACACGAGTGTGTCTCCATCTGGGTCCCCTCACACCACAGACACGCGTGTGTCTCCCTCTGGGTCCCCTCACACCCACAGACACGCGTGTCTCTCCCTCTGGGTCCCCTCACACCCACAGACTTGCGTGTGTCTCCCGATGGGTCCCCTCACACCCACAGACACGAGTGTGTCTCCATCTGGGTCCCCTCACCCACAGACACGAGTGTGTCTCCCTCTGGGTCCCCCTCACACCACAGACACGCCATGTGTCTCTTCTGCCCTCACTCTCCTCTGTCTCCCTTCAGCCTCTGGGGCCCCAGGCACGGCTCTAATGCTGCAATGTTGGGCCAGAGAAAGGTGGTGGAAACAATGAGGTCTTGAAAGTTCTTTCCTCCCAAGACAGGGCTGCCAGGGCAAAAGTCGGCAAAGCAGGTTCTGCCAGCTACTGAGGTGGGCTGGAGGGGTGGAGTCTCTGCCCCAGGAGAGCTGGGCTGGGAAGTGCAGGCGGAGAAACAGAGGCAGGACCGTCTCCACAGCACCAAAAATGCCCCCCAAACACCACTGAAAAGCGACACAAAGGAGTTCAGTGCTGGGCCGCCCTACAGCACCGGGAGGCCCCCACCTTGCCTCCCCTGATGGTCACAGAACCCCCAAACCTGTGGGCAGCCAAAGGTTCTAGTTGTACAAAGCCCTGGTGTGTCCACTGACAGGACAACCAGGGGACAAAGAGCTTCCTTGTGACCGGCACTTCCTTCTCGAAGCAGCCTGACAGGAAGCTCGTGTCGTGGGCGCAGGAGGGACCAAGACCACGCTCGTCCCTCCTGTCAGCATCTTACATTCCAGCAAAGCAGCATTACTGACCCTCCGTGGGCTCATGTGCGTGAGCAGTGACTCACTCGGATGCGTCATTCCAAAGTGACTGTGACACTCTCGCTGCCCACACAGTGACCCAGCAGTGGCCTTCATTCTCCCGAGTGCTCCTGCTCCAGCCCACACCCCCCCCCCACACACCCATGTAGTCATCAGGCCCCGTAGGCTCCCCCAACATTGATTTTCTTTCTTTCCAACAATTCTAGCACTTTGGAAGGCAAGGCAGGGAGTTGGGGGGCGGCTCCCACTGCAGCGCCCTCTGGGACTTGCCTTGACGCTTTCCCGGGTGTCCAGCCTTTGGCCTGAGTGTCTCTGGCTCTGGCCCGGGCACTGAAGGTCAACAAATAGGGTGGTCAGCAAGAAACAGCATGGCCCTCAGCTTGGGCACAGCCTCCACAGGCCTACGCTGGGGTGTGCGGTGGCGCCCGTTTGTGTCAATCTGGCTCTTGGTCTGCTCGATGGCTGATGCCTTTGTCCCTCCACCCTGCCTGCTGGTTGGTGTGAAGAGCGTCACACTGTGTCCCACCAAAAGCGCATCGTGTGTGTCGACCCTCGACCACCTGCCCCCAATTCTTCCAGCTCCTTCCAACTGCCCTGGTGAGCGGCCACCACCTGGTGATCTGGGTTCACTCCTTTTTGTGCCACACCTGCTGCAGTGACGGCTCCCAGTCAGCTCCGAAGAGGACTCCGGAGAAAGCATGGCCTCAAGTTGGCAGCTTGGTTGCTATTGCTGGCTGGCTTAGAATTTTTTGTGCAGGAGGGAAAGGGATTCTGAAAGGGCCCTTTAGGCGTCAGCACAATGTACGCTTGTGTCTTTAGGCGTCAACACAACATCGCTTGTGCCTAAGTGAGTGAATGTCTCTAAGTACCTGCCATTGGGTCCGTTAGGCTCCGGGCACTAAAGAATGGCTCACAGCGCTGGGGAGGTAGGGCAGGTGAGGGCGCTTGCCTACATGTGGACAGTCCGGTATGAGCCCCAGGACTGCACAGTTCCTGACCACGGCCAGAAATGATCCTGAGCACGAACCAGGAGTAAGCCCTCAGCACTTCCAGCACTTCGAGGGTGGCCTTGACACACTCATCCCCAAACCCTAAGACACTTTATTTTATTTTATTTATTATATCACCCTGAGAGAATCAATTATAAAGCTGTTCATGATTGGGTTTCAGTCATGCAGTGTTCCAACACGTGTCCCTCCACCAGTGCACCCTTCCCAACATCAGTGTCCCAGTTTCCCTCCTGCCACCCCACACCTTCCCCAGACTCCCCCAGCCTGTCTCTATGCAGACACTTCTATCTATCTATCTATCTATCTATCTATCTATCTATCTATCTATCTATCTATCTATCTATCTATCTATCTATCATCTATCTATCTATCTATCTATCTATCATCTATCTATCTATCATCTATCTATCTATCTATCTATCTATCATCTATCTATCTATCATCTATCTATCATCTATCTATCTATCATCTATCTGTCTGTCTGTCTGTGTATCTATCTATCTATCATCTATATATCTATTTATCTATCATCTCACGATGATAGATCTATTTATCTATCATCTCTCTATCTATCTATTTATCTATCTCTCTCCTTTTTACACACTGTGGTTTCCAATACAGACACTGAAGGGTTATCCTGTATATCCCTTTACCTACTTTCAATACTAAGTTCGGTCTAGTGTTAACATTTTCATCTATTACTGGCAAACTGGCACACTGGTCCCTTCTCTATGTACCTACCCTCCAACCCCCGCCCCCACACACACACTTGTGATAGAGTCCAACCACTGACAAGTCCTTCTGGCCTGTGTTCTGCCTGGCCTTGGATATTAATCTCATACTTTTTTTTATATCCCACACACGAATATATCTGTCCCTTTCCTTCTAACTCATTTCACTCAGGATGTTGGAATATGCACCAGTGTAGCCGCTGTACTCCAGGCCCTGGCCAAGGATCATTGCGACCCGTGGCAGACTCTGTCGGTGCAAGGGACCCTCCCTCCTCACTCCTGCAGTTAGCCCTCTCAGCAATGCTATGAGCTTGGCAGATTTATTCTTGGTTTTATTTTACATGTCAGAAAACAAAAACTCCAAGAAGTTCAGGAGCTTGGAGTCGCAGGCCAGGGGCATCGGCTTCTCTAGGATAGCAGCGGAGCACAGTTGCAGAAGGGCCCTCGCGCTGATCTGTGGTCTCCCCAGATGAAAGGTTAGTTCACAAGAACCCGGAACTCTGTGTGAGTCACTGGCCTACCCCAGACACACAGAACTGTGCCTGGAGTCCATTACCTGTGCAGCAATAATGTTCTACATGCACATATGATGTGCACACTCATGTCTGTGTGCAAAGTTCATGTGCAAGCTCATCTTTGTGTGCAAAGAAACGCTATCACCCCCGAGCCAGACCAATGGCACCTAAAGTCTCCTTCTCGGTGGGGCCCACAGGAGACCCTGGGGACCTCCAAAATAGTCCAAGGTGGGGCACAAGTTAAAATCACAGAAATGGGCCACAGGAAGAAAACAAACTTGGCAGAAAACGGTAGAGAATTGCTGGTCTAGACCATGTCCTCCTACCACCTGTTGTAAATAAAGTTTTATTGGCACACACTCACCACCTTCTGTTTACAAAGACGTCCTCAGCTACTCTCAGGCAGTGCCAGCAGAGTAGAGTGACCACATGGCCCTTAGAACTGAAGTGATGAGCTGTCCGGTGTTTTCTAGAAAGGAATAAGGAGTTAACATTTAAACGCCTGCCCCTGAGTCATGTTCTGTGCACCTTCCCTGGCCTGTTTCTGCCTGTGGCCAGCACCACCCACCCCCAAGCCATTTGCATCTGGATCATTCCGGCTCCCCCATGAATAACTGGTCTCCAGCGAGCAAGCTTCTGCTGACACAGCAGTTCCCCGCCTTCCTGGTGAACCTCTGGGTGAATGGATTATCCTCCAGGGTTCTAGTAACTCCCCGATCAATTTATGTGCTTGGGGAAGGCGCACCTATTATGCCCATAAATCGTGGTTCTGCGCGCCAGCAGTGAATACTAGCATTTCTGTACGCGTAACTGGTCGCCGGCAGCCCCCGCCTGCCTCCAGATGCGGCAGCCTGGGTGTTATTAGTATTTCTCTGGAGGAGCCAAAACCAGGAAGAAGGGAGGTGTCCCCACCCCCCTCCCACACACACTCAAACTCCTCTGCATTCTTTTCGAATGTGTGCAATAGTTCAGAGAGACATTGGAGGGGCCCTGGGGGGCATCCGGGCGACCTCCATCACTCTTGCTTCCTTCTGTAACTGTCTGCTTCTGAGTCTTTGGAGAACAGAGTCCTTACAGAGTCTGTCAATGGGGGTGCTGGAAGGCACTCCCTAAATACTAGCGCAGGGTAGGAAGGAACACGCGTGTCTGTGTGCAAGAAAAAACAGATAAACGAGGCTTGCACCAGACATGATTTCCTCTCCCAGAACTGGCCACATATGGAAGAGCGATGGCAGAACCTCCAAGGCAGCGAGAAGGGACAGTGACCGTGTGGCTCCAGCAGCCAGGTCCTGGCAGAGGACCGCCCAGAGGGAAGGGAGTTGGGGAAGGCGGCAAGTGTGCGGAATCTGGGCTGGCAGAATCAGTGTGCAGGAGCCAGCAAACCCTGTGCAGCCCACGCCCGTGTTTGTCTGGGGTCCAACAGAACTGCAAGCCCAACATTGAATTCAGAGCGCCAAATCCACCCACCATCCCAGGCAGGCTGGAGTAGAAACAAGATTGGCCTGTTCCAATGCGTTTCTTGTAGAAGATGGGGGGGTCCCATGGGGCGTTTCTCCAGCTACTGGGTGCTGGACTTGGCGCTTCCGGCACCATTTTGAAACATGGAAGCCAATGCAGCCTGGCTGAGCTGGAAATGAGAATATTCCTGAGGTTCCCCCGGGAAGCCCCCTCACAGAGGTAAGGGACAGCCGCATTCACTGAGGCTGCCAGTCGGTGCGTGCTGTCATTCTCTCTCTTGAGTTTGCGCTTTCTCTTCCAAACTTTTTTAAAGAAACGCTAATATCTTGATCCTGAAGACAAATGTGTGTTCACTGGTTTAGGTAAAGTGGTATGGGGCCGGAGAAAGAGTTCAGAGGGTAAGGAATTCGCCTTGCATGAGGTCAACCCCAGTTCAACCCTCCACATGCTGCCAGGAGGCGATCTCTGAGCACAGAGTCAGGAGTAAGCTCTGAGCACCAGCTGTGACCCGAAACAAAATCAAAGAACAAATAATAAAGGAGCAGATTAAAGCCAGAGATAGTGCAGAGGTCGAGGCCAAGCCCGGTTCAGTCCCGGCACTACGTGTGATCCTGTGGACACTGCCAAGAATGACCCCTAAGCACAGAGCCTGGAGTAGCTCATAAGCACCACTGAGTGTGATGAGAAGGAAGAGGAGGAAACGGAGGAGGAGGTAGTAGAGGAGGAGGATGAAAAGGAGGAGGGGGAAGAAGAAGGAGGAGGAGGAGGAGGAGGAGGAGGAAGGGGAAGAGGAAGAGGTAGAAGGAAGAAGAGGAGGAGGTGGAGGAGGAGGAGGAAGAGGGAGGAGGAAAAGAAGAGGAGGAGAGAGGAAAGGGGAGGAGAGGGAGGGGAGAAGAAGAGAGGGGAGAAGAGGGGAGGCGAGGGGAAGGCAGGGAAGGGGAGGGAGGGGGCCTGCTCAGGAGGGGCCCGGTAGGCGTCCTCAGTCATACCTTTGAACCTCTTTCTGTTTTGTCTTTATTTTATTTGTTTTGGGGCACACCCATGTCTATGTTGACTCAAAACTGACATGATCCAGCAGAAGACAGGACGCAACTCCCTGGGCAGCGCCGTGGCCCCTGCGTCCAGATGGTCATGCTGACCTTGGCTGCAGCCTCCAGGGCTGGGTCCAGGCCGGCACAGAGAGGCGGGGGTGGCCATCTGGCAGGGCGCCTCGCAGCCAGGTGGCTCAGCCACAGGAAAACCCACAGGCCGAGCAGGCGCCGAGGACAGGAAAGTGCTCAGGACCGTCAGGAGCCAGGGGCGGGGGGACAGGAGGCCAACCACGAGGAACTGGGTCACTGTTTGCACTGCGAACTGAGAGACAGCCCTGGGCTCTAAGCCTTTCGGCCAGAGCAGAGGCAGGATCCAGGACAATGGCATCAGATGACCAAGGGGCCTGGAGAAGGGGGCAGGATTCTGTAGTGGGACCCTCTGAGGTCACAAGCCACCTTCCACCTCAGATGACATCCCGTGGTCTCTCCAAAGTGAGTAACTGCGTTAGCACAGTGAAGCCGGGGCTGTCGTTTGTGCTAATTAAACCTCCATCAGGTGTGAGCCTCGGTGGTTCTCTCATGTTAGCAAAGTCACTCAGGCTGAAATCGGCTCAGGATTTCTGCTCCCCGGACTCAGGCACTTGTCCCCCCACTAGCCCTGTGTCACCAGAACTGGGTGCACCCAAAGAACTGCCCCGGCTTTGCCTGTCGGGAGGCGCACATCCCTGCCCCTGCTCTGGGCCAAGCCAGGACCCTCCAGGCCACAGCTACCTGCGTGCCGAGGGAGGCAGTGAACAACCTTCCAGATGGCTCATAGGAGTGAGCTCACAGGGCAAGGCTCAGGCTGGGCTCAAACCTCCCCGTCACTGCCAGCGCCAACGCCGCAGGGGCAGCAGGCCCGGAGCAGAGAACTCTGAGGCCAGATTCACTCACAACAGCAGCAGCAGGTCACGGGCCTTCCCCAAACCTCAGCTTCAGGGCAAAGGAGCCCAACGCTGGGCAGATCTAGAAGCCCAGGATGGGGAGGGCGGGTGCAGGCTGATTATCATCACTCAGAGGCCAACAACCTTCGCTCTTTAACTAGCATCAACTGACTCTGGAAGGTTCAAACCCCAAAAAACTGAACAGCGCCTCAAAGATGGATCTTCCAGTCTCGTGTCTCTCCAGGGGACCAAAAGGGAGTCCCCAAAGGGACAAGATCTGGCCAAGGTCTCCATCAGTGGCCTGCAGGAACACAGTCAGGTGCCCGTGGCCAGCCCCACCTTCAGCGGGGTTCCAGACCTTCACACTCTACTTCGCTTCCAAGGTCAGAGGCAGGTCCAGATGTCCCAGTTCTCTGCTTACACCTGTCATTGCACCTGGCTTTCCCACAGGCAGGGGCCACGTCTGCTTTCAGCGGGTGCCCAGGTCCTTTCTGGACCAGAGCTCAGCTCCCCTGGCCCCACTCCTCACCACCCGCTGGCCCAGTGCCTGTGACTTTGGAGAAGAAGCCAGAGGAGGAGAAACCAGCACCTTCTTGCAGACGCCAGCCCAGCCCAGGCTGGCCACTGGGTTCCCAGGACCTCCAGGGACTCACTTGAATAAACTATGTGGGAGTTAGTCAAGATCCACGTGGGGACCTCTGGGTTATCACAGATGTGTCACCCAGAGATCAAGATGCGTGCCGACACATGTGCATCAGGAGCAGTAACAGCAGGGGACTGTCACGGACCCCACACAGGACTTTCCCACAGCACCCCAACGTCCCGGGCCCACCAAGTTCTTGAATGGCTTTTCCGACATCTGTCCTGATCACAGGGTTCCGTTGAGTCTGCCCCCACTTCCCTCACCAGCTGCGTGCACACCTCTCTTCTGGGCACACAGGCACACACACACACGCCTGTTCTCACATGTGCCAATATACATGCCCACACACATGCCCACACAGGGCCACACCTGTTCTTCTATGAACACAAATGCTCTCATCACCTTACTTATGTACACGCATGCTCCTCATGCTAGCTCATAGCAGGCACACACGTTCTCACGTGCACCGCGTGTCTTCACAGTGCATACTCATAGGTAAGCATTCATATCTTCTCCCATAAACGCTTAGCACACAAGTTTTTACACAATGCTCTACTACATATGTGCACAGGGGCAGGCACACACTCTCGCTCCAACTGCGACCTTGTGCCCACCTCTCAGAGCCTCTGCGTTCCACCCTCCACTCCTGTCCTTCACCCCCAATCTCCTGGCTGCCCTCCGGCACACATGCTCCCATCTTAAAGGTCAGGATTCCTTCCCGATGCCTCATGGTGAAGCCCCTTCCTCTCTGCTCCCGTTTCCTGGAGGGCACCTGACCCCTGCGGTCCCCCCTCTCCGGCCCACTCCAGCGGCCCCTTTCTTTTTCCATGTGACTCACCACCCCCAGATGACAGTCCCCGTCCAGTGTGGCTGGGGTAGGCTCTGCAGGACAGCACGTTTTCACTTGTTGAATGCCGTTTCCCAGTGTCCAGTTCAGGCCCTGTTCACACCGAGACTCGGGTGCAGTGAGACTAAGGCGCCCACACCCTGACAGAGCGCACCACACCCCCAGGCAGCTCTCGCAAGCTTGCCTGGAAACAGCCGGGGAGAGTTTCAAAGACAAGGAAGGGCTCAGCATTCACCAGAGAGTCTGAGAAGACTCTAGAAGCAAAGCTCCAGGTGGGGCTAGATGGACGGTCCCAGAAAATGCAGTTGACCAAAAAAAAAAAAAAAAAAAGAAGAAGGAAAGGATCTAGAACCTTCCATGACAAGGCCTTGTCCTGTTTGCTGTGTGTGTCCAACTCTCCTTCATGTCCAACTCATCCCTCATGTCCAACACATGAAGGATGGGCCAGAGAGACAGTACAACAGGGAGGGCACTTGCCTGGCACACCGCTGACCTGGGTTCGATCCCGGCATCCCATAGGGTCCCCCCACACTCACCAGGAGTAATTCCTGAATGCAAAGACACGAGATGCCCCTGAGCATCACCAGGTGCGGCACCCCCGCCACCACCACTACTGAAAACAGGAGAACTAAAAGAACACTTGAGAGGTGGAGGAACATAAGCGAGGGCAAACAAGGAGCATTTTGGACAGTGCTCTAGGAAAAGGGTGACAGTGACTCGGCCAAACACCGAGAACATTGCCTCCTCGGTACCAGAGAAAACTGTCAGAAAGCGGCATTTGTCTAACAGACCACGGCATGGTGTTTATAGTTAAAAAGTTGGACTTTACTCCACTCGCAGTGGAAGAAGCCTCATGGGTGAAGGTATGCAAGAAATGACATAAGTAGGCGAGGATGTGCCAAAATTGCTGGGCGCAGGACGGCTTGTGGGGGCGAAGGGCAGCAGTGGAGGCTCCAAGGTCCACTAGCCACCTGCAGGGATGCTGGTCCAGGGGCAGTGGCTGGGACAGAGCAGGAGAAAAAGGTACAGGATTGATCTGACTTAGGGAACTCTGCAGCAGCTTAGTCCCAGGTCAGCTGCCATAGTGGTCAACTCTTAGTCACATAGTGGACACCAGTTGTGAGAGAGAGAAATGGAAGATGAACGCCACGCATGTGGCCTGAGCGGCCACCGGATGGCTGGCTAGAAGTGATGGCAGAGATGGAAGTTTCGAAGTGGGAGAAGCTTGGACAAGCAGATACACACAAGCCAACAAGGGGTTGCCCCAAGAAATCCTCCCAGATTCGGACACGGAGGCCTGCAGAGAAGCAGAGCTCTGCCCCACACTGGCTCTCTCTGGATCTGGAGACCAGATTCAGATCAGACCATTCAGGCCAGACCCTGATGAACGTAGATGTTCCAAGGCCTAATTAGGGCCACGGAGCTTCCTCAAAGGAGTGAGCACGTGCTTTGCAAGCAGGAAGCTCAAGGGTCTGTCCCCAGCACCACCAAGCAGAGTCAGGAAGTCACCCCCAAATACCAAGTCACCACCTGTGAGGCCCCTCCCCAAGAAAAGAAAAGGCAGAAACAAATAAGAAACCTAAACCAACATGAGCAAATAAACTTCAACAATAACCTCAGGTCTACAGTTCCTTAAGGAGTCTGGAGTTCCCATTTCATCCTAAAGGAGGGGGAAAAAAAAACTGAAGAGACTGAAAACTCAACGTCTATTGATAAGAACAATTGAAAGTGATGGAAGCCTCCCTTCAACTGAGCACCGAGAAATTCCAGGCGACTTGGTGTGACATGTTGGTGTCTTTCCCCACTAGGATATACTTAGCTTTTATTGGGACCGAAAGAGGTAGAAGTCTTTGCTAGGCACTAGGGAAGGAAAAGTGTAAAGAAAGTTAAAAAGAGACACTATATGGCCCAACTTTTACAGTTAATATTAAAAATTAGAGCCAGGAAGTCCATTACCAACTGGATCCCACGGGATGTCAAAAGATCACGTGACCGCCCACCTATAAGATGGTCAGACTTCGTCAAGAACCTAAACGAAGCGGCTTGAGGCTCTTTGTATTCCTGAAGCAACCAGATGCCATTGGGCTACACTGGCACGTGACAGGGTCAAATGGAAATATTACTGGTGCCCGCTCAAGCAAATCAAATAATGGGATGTCAAGTGATCAAGTGATTAAAAATTAGAAATTAGAAAACCTGATCTTTCCCCATTGAGTTTCATCAGTAAATGCTCGAGATGAGAGCCTACTACTGAGAGTGTACCACCTACATGGCAGAGCTTGCAAGCTACCTGTGTGTTATTTGATATGCCAAAAACCATTTACACTTATGAACCTCACTCCTATGACCTGAAGGAATGGTTTGAGGCTCTTCCTGTTCCTGGAGCAAGCTGATGTCCTTGGGCTACACTTGCTTGCAATAGGACGTATGGAGATGTTACTGGTGCCCCTCCAAGCAAATCAATGAACAAAGGGAAGACAAGTGAGACAAGTGATTAAAAACTAAGATTGGACAGCTAAATAAATTTGAAATCAATATACAAAAATTAATTATGCTATCAACTCATAGATAATTGGTTTAAAAAAGATATCATTTTCAATAGTACCAGAAAATAAAATATCTAGGAATAAATTTATTTTAAAAAGGTGTTACAAAATCACCACACAAAATAAAATTTTTTTAAAAAAATCACTGTAAATTATAGAAGAACTTTTTAAAAAGATACAGGGAGATGAAGGAAGGTTTAGGAGAAATGGAGGAAAGTCATTCCAGAATTTGAAAAGTCAATGTTATAAAATTGAGCTATAATTTCAATGTAATCCAAGTAAGATTTCAGGTTTTGAAATGAGGCAAAATGACAACTTGCTTCTAAAATTTATGAGGAAATAATAAACTAAGACCATCTTCAAGAAGGATAGAGGTAGAGGCCTTATCCTACCTTGTGCAGAGATACATCACAGGCTACAGAGGCGGGGGTAGTGGTACAGGCACAATGTCAAGCAGAGCAAAGGGGCAGGATGTGGAATCCACAGAAATACATGTGCACACAGTCACGGAGACATGGTAGGGAAGGATGGTCCTTTCTCCAAAGGAAGGAGAACCAGGGGTGTTTTCAGCAGAAAGATTAACCATAGTCCCTACTTCACACCATTAACAAAACTCTAGCAGCTTGTCAAAGAGGGAGCATTCTAAAAGACTGCAGAATTCCTTGACAGCCTTGAAATAAGTTGGGACTGCTTAAGCACAATGTAAAAAGTACTAGCCATGAATAAAACAGTTGACATCAGAGCACAAAAAAATGAAGAACCTTCCATCAAAAGGAATGTCAAGAAAAGCAAAGCCATGAAGGGCTGGGCTAAGGAACTCATGCAAAATATAACCAAGTCTGGGCCAGAGAGAGAGCAGAAGAGTTAAAGCCCTTTCCTTGCATGTAAAAAATCCTGATTTGACCCTTGGCACCACACATGGTCCCCTGACCATGAGCACAATCAGGAATGACCCTTAAGCACAGAGCCAGGTGTAAGTTCTGAGCACAGGTGGGTGTGACCCACCCCAACCCCCATAGATATATATAAAGATCACATCTATTTTATATATATACATATATATTGAACATGTATAGCATATATATAATATATATCACTTGTATCACATGTCTTCCAGTTGTTCATCAATTTGCTTGAGTAGACACCAGTAACGTCTCCATTTGTCCCTGTCAAGTGCTAGTGTAACTCTAGGGCATCTGCTCGCTACAGGAACACAAAGAGCCTCAAACCACTCGTTCAGGTCATGGGAATGAAGTCCATCATCATTACTGTTTTTGGCATATTGAATACGACACAGGTAGCTTGCCAGGCTCTGTCATGCTGGTGGGATACTCTTGGGAGTAGGTAGGCTCTCAGTTCACTCATTTATTGATGAACCCCGTTCATCAATAAATGATGAGCTTCGTGGCCAAAGTAGCTTTATGCAACGGGGAGAGTCAGTAGCAGCTCTGCCCTATGTATCAGTGTCTCTGGTTTAAGCATACCTGGGCTTGAAATAGGCTTCTCTATAGGGTGGGACTCCAAGGAGCTGGGCTTGAGATTGGCTTTAATCTTGGGTAGAGCTCTGATGAGCTATGGAGTTTCTGAATGTTGAAAATGGCTGTCATTGTGGTGCAGCGGTTCCTCTGGCTTCTTCTAAGGCTCTACTAGGACGGCAGGCCAGGGTCAGAACTTCGCCCTTCCTCCCGGACACCTCATGATCAGCGGAGTACAGGGAAAGCCTGTAGCAGCTCTACCCTGTGTATCCATGTCAGTATATATATATTCCATGTCCATATATATTATATGTAATCTTATATATATACATATATATCACTGTATCACTGTCTTTCCGTTCATCATTGATTTGCTCAAGCGGGCACCAGTAACATCTCCATATGTCCTGGCTCATGCTAGTAGAGCCCAAGGGCATCTGCTTGCTCCAGGAACATAAAGAGCCTCAAACCATTCCATCAGGTCATGGGAATGGGGTCTATAATTGTTACTGATATTTGGCATATCAAATATGACATGGGTAGCTTGCCAGGCTCTGCCATGCATGCTCAGTAAGTCCAAAAAATAAAAACATGCATCACAAGACTGAAATACCAGCCACATGACGTACAAAACGTCAACTCCACATCCTGTACTTATGAAAGTAGTGAGTGGTTGCAAGGTCAACCTAAAGTCAACCTGCAGCAAGCTATATATATATATATATATATATATATATATATATATATATATATATATATATGATGCCTAATGAGAAAAGACACCATCCGTCCAGAGACTGGACAGGATAACTGAACAGACATAGCACAGAAAATATCTATTACTCAACCAGGTAGGAAACACTGATCAAAACCATAATGATTAGAACCACCTCTGCCAGGCAGGTAAGCATGGAAACACAAAGACTGCACCGTGCTGGGCAGATCTGGACTTGCAGCAGAGGGACCCGGCAGTGTGGACTAGAGTTGAGCATATGCCCTGTCCAGAGTCCACCCTGCTTGGCCCGAGGTTCACAGCAAGATTATCAAGCCCCACTTGTCTACAGTGTGGCTGTTTCTAATAACCCTAATCTGGGAACACCTTGAGCAGAATTTGCTAAGTGACCAAGGCATGCTCATATCCTATAGAAGCCTTTAGAAACATCGTGAATAACCGACTCGCACACACTCAACATAGATTTCACACACATGATGTGGAGTAAGAGGAGCAGCAGACGCCCCAAATCCCCACTGGGGCCTCCACAGGAAGCTCAAGTCCAGGGAGGGAGTCAGAAAAGGGCTGTCTGGGTGGGGGTTGGGGAGGCTACTGCGGGGGCTTCCCGAACTTGCTTTAGTTTTCTTTCTCTTTCGTTGATCACATCAATGTGTTTGCTTGGTGAAAATACATTGCATTTTACTTTGGTGACTCATACTACTTCTTGTACAAAACATCCAAACTAAAAATGGATCTTAAACCCACAACAAGGCATCAGGCCCACTGGTAAGAGAATCCCCAGCAAAGAAAAGAGCTCAGGATTTGACATACCGTCCTTGACGTAAGCTCGGTGTGATCCCCTGAACACCAGAATGAGCAGACTCAACCCTGACCTAGTCTTCTCCAACGGAGACCTTCAAGCCTCTTCTGGAAAGTGCCAGATGCTTAAGAGTTGAGACAGTGAGCGCTCTCCAGTCTCATTCTTTACTTCTAGGGGGTGGCGGGGTGGCACCTGGGGAACTAGGGTATAGAGGATCTCAGGGGCCACCCGGACTACTCCCAGTGATACTGGGAAGGAGTCACATGATGGAGGGGATTAAATCCAAGGCCTTGGGGCCAGGGACATGGCTCAGGGGATGATGCAGGAGCCCGGGGTGTGACCCAGCACGGCGTGACAGCGTCAGCACCACGCGGCAACCGTACAACGTCAAGCATGGAGTAGCCCCCAGTGCCACTGGGTTTGACTCCCAAGTCAAAACCCAAAAATATGCCTAACCCCATATGCTAGACATGTGCCCTCCAGCTCCAGTCACTTCTCCACTCACAACCCCAGCCTCTGACCCAACCCTCAGCTCCACCATTTCAAAACGATTCCCATGTATACATGTCTGGTCTTCGTCCACCCTTCCCTACACCCCTGGAATTTTCCATGTCAAGATAATTAAGGTGTCTTCTAGGACCTGAAAGTCTTCCAGGATGGGGACTATCCCAACTCATCCTTCATTCAGAGAGACTCAACTCTTAGTCTAACCCATCCTTCTGACTTGCACACCCAAGAACTTTCTATTTACATCCTTACCCATTTTCCTGTTGGTTTGCCTGCACCAGTTTTTTTTTGTGTTTGGTTGGTTTTAGTGGGTTTTTTTTAATCCATTAGAAGAGCATTTGAAACACACATATAGCTCCAGAGAAGGGAGAAGACGAGTTTGAACCAATGGCCAGTGAGCGGTCCATCATCCTTAATAAAGACGCCTCCAGAAATAATAGGAGTGCAGGAGGTTCTGGACTGGTGAACAACAGATCTCTGGGAAGGAAGGAGCCAGCAGGCACAAAGATCTGCGCCCTTCCCAGACCTTTATGTATCTGTTCCATCTGTTTCCCCTTTGGTAATAAGTCAGTGATCTAGAACGATGGGTTTCCTGAGCTCTGAGGCACCTGGCAAGTTCTCAGAAACCAAGGGAGGGCTTCAGGAGAACCTCTGACTTTATAGCCATAAGACCAAACAATGCACTTGAAACCAGTTTCTGAAGTGTGGACAGGCCTTTAAGATGGAGCCTTTCATGCAGGGACATAGTGCTGTCTCCCACTAACCAGGAGGGGCCCAAACTGAACATGGCGTTGTCTCCCACTAACCAGGAGGGGTCCAAACTCTGAACCCCAGCAGGTGTCTGCCCCTACGCATGTAGAAAAACATGTTGGAAGACCCCAGCTCAATACTCAGCTTGTTCGTGCTTTTCACACCGTCTGACTGTTTCCTTTCTTGTGTCACTCCCTTTTCTCTTTCCCCTCCCACCTTCCCTACAAATACCAAATAACCTGTATTTCAGCCTGCAATAATGTCTGTCTTACGTCTCCAAGCCCAGCAGGTCACAGTCAGATGTAAATATGCATGTGAGCACATATGAGTGCTAAC
The DNA here is from genome assembly GCA_021461705.1 of Cryptotis parvus. Classification (NCBI taxonomy): domain Eukaryota; kingdom Metazoa; phylum Chordata; class Mammalia; order Eulipotyphla; family Soricidae; genus Cryptotis; species Cryptotis parvus. The sequence goes on along the minus strand of JAJIBD010004552.1, from coordinate 36,761 downwards.
TCACCTTCACACACATCATAATTTTCAACATTGGTATGTGGAAAGACAGACCATCATTCCTCTACTTGTAAATTCCTTCCCACCAGCAAACTGGAGTCTCTTTCATGTTTGCTGGCCTTTCTTGTTTGTTCATTCAAGAACTTCCTCTTCACATTCTTATCCCTTAAAAAAACAGTTTTTTATTGTTCATCTGAAGAGCTTTTAGATACACATAAATAATGCAAATTACCTTTGCCATCTCTAGTATTTTTAAATATGTTTTCTTTGGACTGAAGTTAAATATCGCTCACCATTAAAAGGTCTTGAGTATTATATATTCAGATTTGTCCATCTTTCTTTTGAAAATTTCTTTGTGGTTAGTCTAGTAAAGAAAGCCTCTCCTCTCCCAAATCACACACACATCCTGGAGTTGCATCATATATTTAATTCTATAATTCAGACACAATTTGTCTTTAATAGAATATAGTGTCTCACTTTTCTTTCCTCTGGATGATGGCAAATCATGCCAACAAAACTTATTGAATGATCTCTTCTTTCCCCAACCAAGTCGTCTCTTCCTGGCTCTAATGTCTTACCCACTCGTCTCCTTCACTGATTTACTTTTCTTTCTAGTACAAAAACATATTATTTTACAACTGTACTTTAGCTGTATGGTCTGACACCAGATAAGACAAGTGTCCTCTCATTAAGCCCCTTTGTCATACAGTCCTAACTGCTGTCTTGGGTTTATTCTTTCATAGAAACATTTACGTTATTTTATCTGAGTACAAAGAGAGAGTAGTGGCATCATTAATATGGTGGAAGTTGTTCTGGACTTCAGCTGCCCTAATAAAACCAACAGACCTAGACAAAGCACCACTGGGAAGATCCCAGGACCCTGGACAAGGCTGAAGGACCCCCCAGATCACAACCTATGAAAAGGATTCATTAAAAGGTGAGAGGGGTAGATATGTCCAGGCCCTCTCCCAGGTGGTCCAGGCCCACATCAAAGGGTTACCCCACCCCCAGGCCTACAGGGTCTCCAGTCCAAGACTGGAGAACATACAGAACATCCAGAGCCCCCATGTGGGGATATTTCCTGGGAGAGTCATTTGGGTTCAGCTTTTCCAGGTTCAGTGTGGGGATTTGTGAGGCTAGACCTCTGGAGCCAGAAAGAGATTGAGAAGGTGGTACAACTCCAGCAGCCAGTCCAAGCTTGGATATTAGCAGATAAAGCCCCCGTGCGTAGCTGATCCCAAGTAGAGGTTCTGGCAAGTGATTCTGGATTCATCTATCCAGAGTGATTGGTTGCAGTAGGCGTCATATGGCTAACCTGACAGGGGGCTACTCCAGCTTTGGGGGTCTGTTCAATGACCCCTTCCAAATCACAAAGAAAGTCTACAGTCCTGCCTAACGCTGTGTATCATCTCCAGCCCCACCCAGCCAAGAACCCAGGCTACCCTGGGGCTCATTAGACAGCTGTGCTTAGGCGGAAAACCAGTCCAGTGACCATGACCAGCTGTGAAGATAATTCCCAAGTCCACTTCAACAGAGAGCCTAAACACTGACTCTTGACAACACAGACAATAGTATGGACCAGCCAGAATCAAGTTTGTATCATTGTCCTATGATACAAGGGTTGTGTATCATGAACAGCCTATGGCCTGTTCAACCCAATTGCAAAACAGGTGAGATGGAAAATTCACAGATACATCAAAATCGAACAAGACACTGCTGAAAAATAGTGGACTGACAGAAGACAAAAGATTTTTTTTTATTTTGAAATAAATTAAAATGGAAATACAGCATAACAAAATATATGGGGTACAGCAGAAGCAGTAATTCTGGGGAAAAGTTAGGAGACAGAAATGAGCACATCAAGAGAATGGGGTTCTTTCAAATACACAACTTAGATTTATACCTCAAATGAACTATAAAAGAAAAAACTAAGACCACGTTAGCAGAAAAAAGAAAATAATAAGATAGTGCAGAATAAAATGAAATAGAGAATAGGAAAGTAATAGAAAACTAGCAAAAATAAGAGTTGTTTGAGAATATAAATAAAATTTACAAACCATTAGCTAGAATGCTTGTTCAGAGAAAGAATATTCAAATAAACAAAATTATAATTGGGAGCTATAACTGATATTGCACAAATAAAAAGGATCATAAGAGACTACCGTGAATAATTATAAGAAAATGGATGACCTAGGAGGAGAAATAGATAAAATTTTTAAAAAGTACAGCCGACAAAGCCTAAATCATAAGGGAACAGAAAATCTGAACAGACCAATAATGAGTTTGACTGAATTTATAATAATAAAATCTTTCAACAAAGAAAATCAGGACCAGATGGTTTCACTAGTTATTTCTATCAAATAATTTAGGATGAGTTATGTTATTCCTTCTGAAATTCTTCCCCAAAATTGAAGAGACCACACCCAAATCTTTCTTATGAGGTCATCACTGCTCTGATACCAAAGTCAGATAAGGACATCACAAGGAAACAATCGACAATATCCCTGGTGAAAACAGAAAAATTCTCAACAAAATACTGCAAAAGACCCCACAATATCCAAACCATTCCTGAAAATAAGAACAAATCTAAAGGTGTCAAAATTCCTGGTTTCAAACTCCATTAAACATTCCTCTAGTGATCAAAACAGGATGGTACTGGCATGAAAACAAACTCAAGAACCAATGGAACAAACTCAGAGGTCATTGAACAGGGGTCATTGAATAGGATCTAATGCCATGCATGGGCAATCAACTGGCAGGTGATTATGGAAACAAGGGTACCAAGATTTCTCGGTCTAGAAGTGGTTGACTCTCCAAACTGATGTTGCAAAAACCTGGAATTCACATGCAAGAGAATGAACTTGGACCCCCATCTTATACCACTCCCAAAAATCAATCAGAAATGAATTAGAGATTTTAATGTAAGACCGAAACTCCTAAAACTCCTGGAAAACCCAACACTAGGGTATGAGTGCCTAAATGTTTTGTCCATTGATGACTTCATGACTGTGATAATTACAAAAACACAAAAAAGGAAAGCAAAAGCAAAGAAGTGAGACTACACCATGGAGACTACCGAGCTCCACAGTCAGGGGTTCTGTGCCCAGCACGCAAGGGTGTGAATTTAACCCCCAGCTCTGAAAGGCTCCCTCACCCCACAAGGCAACCCCACAATGCACCTTCTGTTGGAACCACCCCAGTCTGCAACAGCTCACAGTCAATATGGAATGTCAGCTCTGACAAACTATGTGGATAATTAGACTTCCTAAGCCCTGATGCCATTAGGAATTCTCTGGAAGAAGATGCCTTCTCTGTTTGCTATGGTGCCATGAACAATGACAAACTTTCCAATAGATCATCATTTTTTTTTCAGTACCAGTGTAATTCTTCATGTCCTTTCCGCTAATCCTGGAGGAGTGTGGGGTCGAGCTAATTCGGTGGCTAAAGTCTCAGGGACTTCCCCAAGGTCATCAAAAGGCCTCATGTCCTCCATCAAGACAGCAGCTAAAGGCCAGGAGAAGGGCAGGAGGCAGCTTTTCTTCTCCTGAACTTCTCTGCCCCCTTATAGGCTAGGATTGGGCTGCAGGCCCAGGCTGGCTGGAGGGCAGTGTAGGATTCACCCAGAGGTCGCCATCTTGGTGGACAAGGGCTGCTGTAACAAAGGGCTTTGACTCCTGTTTTCCCTTGTACACAGCAGAAATGACCCAGGCTGGGGCTCCAAGATGAGCCAGCCAGGGCTGGTTTCAGGGGAAGCTGCCTCCCCCTCTAGCTGTCCTCGTGTGGCCTGCTATCAGCTGAGTCTTATCACCTTCAAGTCTCTCTCTTGGAAGGATGCCAACCCTCCGGGATTGGTCCAAAGGATCCATTCTTCTGACCACATTTCATCCTAAGTAGCTTCTTAAAATTTCATCTTCAGGGGCCGGAGCGATAGTCCAGCGGGCAGGGTGTTTGCCTTGCACGCAGCCAGCCCATGCCGGCCCAGGTTTGATCCCGGCATCCCATATGATCCCCGAGTAATTCTGCCAGGAGTAATTCCTGAGTGCAGAGCCAGGAGAAACCCCTGAACATTGCCAGGTGTGACCCAAAAAACAAAATAAAATAAAATAAAGTAAAATTTCATCTTCAAACACCGTCACCACAAGGCTTGGGGTCCCGATCTTTAAGGCCTAACCCTAGCCTTCAGGAGAGTTGCCCAAACCACCAAAAAAGAGAGGAAGATGATTCTGGCTCCTGCTGCTCTTTAAAATTCTCATCTTTATTCTCTGCTTTTCTTTATGTTCCTTGTAGAGCAATATTGGGAGGGTGGGACTCCTGGAGACAAAGGCCGCCTGGCTTTTCCAGCAGATCCGCGACCTCATCTCACTGCTGTCTCTGTCCCGTAGAACAATTCCTGCCTATCATTTCATATCGCTTACAAGGGCCTTGACTTTTAAGCAACGCAACATTCAGTGTGTATTTAAATGCCATCCATTACCATCAAATGGTGACATTTACTTCATTTGTAATTCAGAAAATGAAAACACATCTCCCAATACAGCACAGAGACATTCATATCAAAGATAATGGACCCAAACAATTGTCGCCCCTTGTATTTCAACTTTGGAGAACAGAGCTAATAAAAGATTAAAGAGAAAACTCAAGAGCAAGGAACAAGTTTGAGCGATCACTTGTCACTGGAGGTTAGCACAAAGTTATTTTAACAAGATATTGCTTGCAGAGTTTTCAACATAAATCTTTCATGAAGTCAAGAGTCCCATGCAGAAGTGTCAAAAGTAAGGCTCCTCCAGGCACCCCTTCCCACTCGAGGCCGAGAAAGCCATGTCGCTAGCCCACTGACCTTCACAGGAACCTGATATGATTATTGATTTTCTCCCACTCACACAGATAGAGTCCACGTTTTGGAAGCACCGTTGGCTGTTTAGCTGAGCCTGGACAAGGCCTGGAGCATTTCTCTTTTACTGCTGGTGGCTGTGATCAGCCTCCACACCTCTGGTCACCCCTGAGTTCCGCAAACAGGCACACCGGCTCAGCCCAGACAGCAATGTGTCCCCTCTGGCTTTTGGGAGCCCTACTGACCTGCCCACTTGGGAAAGATTTCTTTCTTTTATTTCTTCTTTTTTTTTGCTTTTTTGGATTGGATCACACCCGGCAATGCTCAGGGGTTAGTCCAGGCTATGAATTCAAGAATTACTACTGGCAATGCCAGGAATAGAACCCAGGTCGGCTCCATGCAAAGCAAACACACTATCCACTATGCTGTCACTCCGGCCCCCTGGGCAAGATTTCTTATTATGGATAGTTCTAGAAAGAAGCCCCAGTGCTCTGCAGTAGTATCTGTCTCCTACATGTCCTCCTCTTGACAGTTGACCAGATGCTCTCTCCATGGCCAACATCTAGTGCCATCTTCCATTTTCTTATGAGAGATCAAACCCAGGGCCTCACGCGTGCTAGGCAATCACTTGAGGGTGGAGCTGCACCTGGCCTCTCTTCCATTTTCTTTTTCACTACTAAGTGGGGGTCATTAGGTCCTGCAGGAGGAGTTAAGACACTCTCCTCTGGGCTGTCATGGCTCCAAGGGAGATGCCGGGACCGTGTATGTGAGTGTCTATCTGTCCTGATCTCTGCCACCAGGTTTCAGTTCCCCAGCTCTCCTACTCTCTGGATTACTTAGGACACTGACCACTGGTCACTGTGCGGTCAGTCTTAAATGAAGTTGGGTTTCGCCTCTCTGGACGGACTTCAGACACAGCATGAAGACTCCTTCCAAAGAGCCACACACTGGCGTCTGAAGTCCACCCCTGGCGTCTGAAGTCCACCCCTGGCGTCTGAAGTCCACCCCTGGCGTCTGAAGTCCACCCCTGGCATCTGAAGTCCACCCCTGGCGCCTGAAGTCCACCCCAAGAGCCACCTCACTCAGTGCCGGATATATTTTCTCCCTTAACTTGCATCCTTTGCCGTGTTAACAATAAAAGCAGCTTTGAGACAACTGCCAGACGCTTCCCATTTCTTAGGCAACCAGGAAGTTTTCCTGGCCTTCATTAGTCCAACAAAATCAGATTTTCACCCCCACGCCCCACCCCCACTACCCCGCCACTGCTGCCGCCAACTACCCACCCACCAAAGGCAAGTCCCAAGGCCGCGGTGTGACTGCCAGGGTTCCCCTGATGGGATCTGTCTCATTGCTTACTATTGATCAACTGCCACCACCTTCTCATATGGTGAACTCAGCCTCCTGGAATTTAAGGCTAATTAAAATAAAAATCCATTGTGTAGACAACAGGAGTGCTTGAAATGGAGCAGAAATGAACCCTTGAAAGAAATCATACATGTAATATCTGCTCGGCAAGTTCATCCTCTCGGCCTGTGGTTTTGAAAAACACTGTTAAACAGGCTGCTAACATTCTGACCATGCCAGTTTCCAGAGTATTTCATAACCCTTACAAGGGCTGGTGGCCTTGGGGGAACACATTCTGTTAGGTAAAGTGATTTTTGTGATTGCTGGGGGCACGCCCTGCTGTACCAGAAAAGCTGCCCACAGCCTGAGCTAAGACAATTGGCTCAGAGAAGAAGATGTATTTCCCTCTCTTTGGCATCAAAGGGGTAAGGAGAGCAGCTGCTTGCTGCCAGAGGCCACACACCACCATAAATACAACTTGCTTCAGAAATGCAGATGGAAGATGTCTCGAAGTGCTTTGCCTGTAGGATGTCTGGCTTCCATCCCCGACCCACATGGACTCCCAAGCCAGGATTAGTCCTTGAGCATCCAAATGTGGCCTCCAAACCTAAAGAATAGCAGCACAAGGCAAACATGCTGAGAGAGGGAGAGAAATACTCTCCAGTAACATTATGAGACAGACCTGGGGCAGAGCTGCTACTGGCTCTCCCCTGTGCCCAGCCGCTCAGGAGGCACCCGGGAGGGATGGCAGGTTCTAGCCCTGGCCCGCCACCCCAGCAGAGCCTCACAACAAGCCAGATGACCCCCCACTCCATGAGGAACTCCATTTTCCACATCCAGACTTTCCCCTCGTCAGAACTCCACCCAGCAGACAAGCCTATCATAGTCCGGCTCGCGGGCACAAGGCACAGTTCATCAATAAATGCTGGATTTTGAAATGACTACAAGAGTATGCTACCCGCACGGCAGAGCCTGGCAAGCTACCCATGTCGTATTTGATATGCCAAATACCAGTAACAATTATAGACCTCATTCCCATGACCTGATGGAATGGTTTGAGGCTCTTTATGTTCCTGGAGCAAGCAGGTGTCCTTGGTCTCTACTAGCATGAAACAGGTCATATGGAGATGTTACTGGTGCCCGCTCCAGCAAATCGATGATGACGGGAAGACAGTGATACAGTGATACAGTAAACATTATGTGAACCTCTGGATCCAGCGGATCCTGATCTCCACCCAGGGTGTCCCTGTTGCACCTGTCAGTAGCCCTCTGCTCTTTTCCCCATATTATTTTGGACAGAATAGAGAGTCCTGCGCTGTTCATGCCTCCATATCATGTCAGTGCTTGGTGACCTCAATGTTTGCATCATTTTTATGAGAATGGAACAAAAGTTAAAGCCAGGGTGCTGGGGAACGTTCACTGGGACCGCATCCATCATCAATTGATTTCCTTACTGGGGTTCACGCCCCAGGGAATGCAAGGGGCTCCAGGCATGAAATGTTTGCATCAGTCCGTATGTGCTCAGCTGCTTCCTGAAGCTTCTGGAGAAGCCAGTCTCAGGGCATCAGAGGGTCGGTTCACCAGGACTCGGGGCCCCCCAAGAGCCAGGCCCCTAGGAAAGAAGGTCTGTTGGGTGACACATTGAGCAGGTCCGTCGTGGGTCCCCCGGCCATGGGGTGCTGGACGACTGCTCACGTATGACTGCACTGCCCACACCCATTCCATTTCAGCTTCAATGTTGCCTGCATGACATGTCCAGATCTTCAGCCATTTGCAGAGGAAACTCACCGAGTAGGCAACTCCCACTCTGACTCAGAAATAGGCTGCGCCCATCCACCTAGAGCATTCCCAGGTGCTCCCTGCCAACAAATAGCCCTGCTCTGACCACTCTCAGGGGACGGAAGTCCTCCCTGCTCTGAAACGTCAGAGCATGGGGATCCTGGGTCCGGATGCAGCTCAGGCTATACATGCTGTCTGCTCTTTGGCGCCTGGTTTTCAGTCTTTATTGTGTCTGTAGACTTGGCTGTGACCTGTGACAACCATCAGTGCTTTTTTCCTGTGAAGTGCCATGCTGGGAGTGCTCCCTGTGCACTGATCTGTGCTGGAGTGCTCCCAGGTATTGGGAGCATTTGTCCGTGCATTCACCCACCCTTAGATGGTGCCCTCATGTATTCATCCATGATGTGAATCACTTGATCACTTGATCACTTGAATCCCGTTATTCATCGATTTGCTCGATTGGGCGCCATTAACATTTCCATTGGACCCTATCATGTGCCAATGTAGCCCAATGGCATCTGGTTGATTCAGGAATATGAAGAGCCTCAAACCGTTCCTTCAGGGTCTTGACAAGGAAGTCTGACCGTCTTGTAGGTGGGCAGCCATGTGATCTTTTGACATCCTGTGGGATCCAGTCGGTAATGGCTCTAGTCCAGCGGTTGTCTCCAAATCGTATTACATGTCCAGCCCATCTGATTTTCGATGCCTTGGCAAACGAGACAGCGTCCCTGATTCTGGAATAGCGACGGAGGTCAGAACTCTGGATTCCTTCTCTCACTTCGAGTGAGCCGTGATATTCCAAGCATAGCTCTTTCGATTCCTCTCTGGGAGATCAGAATAGCATTCTCATCCTGCTTTCATAGGGCCCAGGTCTCTGAGGCGTATGTTAATGCAGCGAGAACGGTGGAGTCAAAGAGATGTGCCCAGAGCTGGAGGTTCTTTGTCCTTTTTAGCTATTTCTTCGATGCCTTTGAAGGCATTCCATGCCGCTCTCTTCCTCCTGCACAACTCAGGTTTTAGGTCGTTCATCATGTTGACTTCTCGACCGAGAAATCAACATGATGTGAATGCTCCCTGGAATTGATCCATGCTGAGAGTGTTCCCCATGCATTTATTCATGCTGGGAGACCTCTCCAATCATGATCTGTGCCAAAGTGCTCCCTGTGTATTGATCCATTATCTGTTCATGGATCTGTTCCGCATGTTCCGTGCATTCGTCCATTGTGGAAGAGTTCTCGATGGATTGATCATTCTGGGAATACTCCCCAGTGCTCCTCCATGCTGAGTGTGCTCCTCGTGTCATTGTCAGTCCATCCATTATAGGACTGCTCCCTGTGTGTTGATCCATGCTGGGTATGTTCCCCATGCACTGATCCATGCTGGGAATGCTCCCTTGAATTGATTTATTTTTGCTCTGCACTGACCTCTGGGCATTTCCAGCTTCTATATAAACCTGGTGTGAATGTTCTTGTGAATTTTGGACTCCCTAGCCATGCTCTGGGACACAGGAATTCACTGATACCTGCCCTGTGAGGGCCTCATGGTTTTAGCCAATAGCTTAGAATCAGTGAAGATGCCTCTAGATTCAATGTTGTGAACTGCTCCATACATGTTCTCCTCAATGCCGTGACGTGCTCCATCTATGTTCTCCTCAATGTAATCTAGAGACTCAGGTCTAATCTGGAGGTCTCTAATCCATTTCGACTTTTATTCATTATTTGTATTTGAATGCCCAGTTTTTCCCCATAACTTTGCTGAAAAGGTTTTTCTTGCTCCATTTCATACGTTATGCTCCTTTATCAAAAATTAACTGTCTATGTAGCTGTTGGCTCTTTCTCTGGACTCTCCATTTGGTTCCATTGATCCTTCATTCCAGTACCACACTGTTTTGATGACTAGAGCTTTGTATTGTAGTTTGAAATTGGGGCTTGAGAAGCCTACCATGTTCTTTTTTTTCCTTAAGATTGTTTTGACTATTTTGCATTTGAGGAGGGCTGTTATTAACCCCATAAAAATGTCAACAGTGTTTGATCTATGTCTTTAAAAATGTTATGAGTAAACTTTTAAGAAACTGCATTGAATCTGTATAATGCTTTGGGCAAATTGTCCTTATGATGTGAATCCTTCCAACTCATGAGCCGGGGATGTGTTTCTATTTCCTCATGCCAGGTGGGCAGTTATGGTGTAATGAGAATATTCTCTTCTGATGGGTCTGTAATTGTGTATTTCAAGCGTTTATTGCTTCTTAAGCTGTATGAGGGTTATGGACAGTGGTGTAAATCACAGTGCTTAATATTCAGATTAAATTTAAAAAATAAATAAATCAAAAGAAGCTCAGCTTTTGAGGTGCTCTGGTGAGTCTGACTTCACCATCACTCTTCTCCTAAAATAATCTTGTGACCTGCAGGAGAAGTCTGCAGTGGCCCGACCACCCTGACTCTCACCCTGAGCCCTGGGCCAACCTGGAAACCCCTGGTGAGGTGAGGAAAAGGCGGCAGAGGTCTCCCTCCCTCCTCCAAGCCACTGAAATAGTGCCTGCTGAGGGTGGGCCAAGCTGTCCTTCACAGTACTGTTGTCTGGTATTTATAACATTCTACAAAACACACAGGAGCTATCAATACAGATTTACAGTCGCATCTTCAATGAGTCTTTAAATATTTATGCCATTGCTTGACTTAAGTTACTCACTGAATTATACTGTACACGAGCCTTCAGCTTTCAGCCAAGCGTTGATGAACTATCCCCCTCTGCCACGCGCGCCTGTGAGGGCAGCAGGTTTTTTTTCAAACAGGCTGTAGGAAGTCATCCTCCAGGAAGGCAGGAGCCCACGTTTCCCCCGCAGCCCACAGGGATCTGGAGTGGGCACAGAGCAGCCACTGGAAAAGGCCAGGAAAGGAGAGGGCAGGTGTCCCCCCTGCATTTTTGCATTTTATGCTTCACCCAATCTTAAGAGAAGAGGTTCGGCACATGAGAAAGTCGTGGTGTTGGCCATAAACTTTGCTTATATATTTTCTTAATTTTTTCATTATGTTCAAATGTTACTGGCGCCTGCTCAAGCAAATCAATAAATAACGGGATTCAAGTGATCAAGTGATCAATTTTTCATTTATTTATTTTTAACTGAATCACTGTGGGATGCACAATTACAAGGTTGTTCATTATTGTGTTTCAGTCATACAGTGTTTCAACACCCTTCCCTTCCCCAATGGGTTTCAGTCCTATAATGTTCCAACACTGTTTCCTTCACCCTTTCATTTTGTCCCCAGTTTCCTTCCTGCCTCTCTCCTTTGGCCATAGACTTTGTTCCAACTCACACATGGCCTAAGTGTGGGTAGACGTGAGAGAATGAGTGTTGGGGATCCAAACCCCGTGTCATCCCTGAATCTCCCCATGGGTCAGCCGCTGGGGGCGGGGGTCTGAGCTGACACTAGGGTTTCTAGGTGGTTTAGGGGAGTCAAGTCTGAAAGCACCCCTAGAACCTGTGTGCATCTGTAAGACCCGAGATTTCTCTCTTGCTGAGTTTGACGGCCGAGGTCAGGGCGTTTGCTGATAAGCGCAGGCGGACAGGCTTTGCAATTTCCTTTTCATTCCTAGAGATATGATTTAGTCCATCTCTCTGATGGCAGGTGATGCACAAATCGGTTTTAATATCAATAATGTACCATTTGGAGAATGTTCAATTTCTAGGCCCACAGTGTGGGGCGCGGGGGGGGGCAAAGGGGGCAAGCCCTCCTGTCAGATTTCTTGCCCAGCCCCCCAGGACAGAGGAAACGAAATTCTTGCGCAGTTGAGTAAGCAGATGGTCTCTGGAACGCGTTCGCATTCTGAAGCACCAAACACGTTTTTGGACAGAGAGAGACACATATGCCAGAGGACGGGGAGAAGCAAGACATTCCTCTGACTGGGGGACTTCATGAGGGTCTCTGCAGTCAAGTGGCCAGAAACAGCTGCCCACTGCCATGCCCCTTGGGTGGAGAGTGGCAAAAGATGGGCAGGGAATGGCAGGGGCAGCAGAGCTGAGAGCAAGGACACTATGCCCGCCTCCAGCCACCTGCCCACAGGCTAGAAATCAGGAGGGCTGAGCGGAGGAGGAGGCTCTTAGCTCACGCACAGCAGGGCTGGCTGAGAAGGTTCCAGTTGCCCCAACAGGGAGGAGCCCCTCTGATTTAACCCTGTCCTCTCTGGCTGCTCACACCCCTCGTTCACGATTTTCTGCACCCACCCACCCACCATCTTGAGCCAGCTTTCTTGGACCCTACAGTCTGGACCCGCCCCTCTCCCGCTCTGGCCTCTCATTTCCGTTTCCTCTCCACACAGCTCTGCGGAGAACCCAGAAGCCCTGACTCCAGCATCTGCTTGAGGGTCTCCCTCTCAGCCCCCTGGGATCCCAGAAACCAGCCTGGCATCATAAGGATGGGCCTGGGGCCAGGTACCCCTAGCGGCTTGGTGAGCATGGGCCAGACCATGAACCCCTGCATGTTTCTTTCTCTTTCTGTTAGACTTGTTTCGGGACCACCTTCAGGGGTTCTCAGGAGACTGTGCTGCCCGCCCGAGGTGCCGGAGTCTACGCTCCAGCCCGGGGCTCCCCTGCTCAAGCACCTTCCACTAAGCCAGGTGCTCTTGAAGGGCCATGGGGCTGAGCTGGGGCTCCGGGCACCTACAGCTTCACTCTGACTTGGCGGCTCTGAGCCCAGGTGGCCCCTATCCCTAGCACATGGGAGGCCCAGGAAAGGAAAGGAACAAAGAGTGACCGGAGCCATCCAGTGGCTCTGGGGTCTCTGTTCCACCCTCAGCGTCAGCCCCAGCTGCAAGTGAGTGTAATAGGTGAGCTTGGGGCCCGTTGAGAGCCTCCCCTAGTCTGCTGCGAGCACATGCTGACCGAAAGTGTCCTGCCCACCCCACTGATAGGTTTGGTGCCACGAGGCTGAAATCCATGCACTGGAGGCTCCCGGGCAGGATTCAGGACAGGAGAGACGCTAGTCTCTGCGGGGGGCTCCCAGCATGTCACTGTGTTAAAGGGGGACTAGAGTGAGAACCAACAAGAAGGGAGGGGAGACGGGTGGGTAAGGTGCTTTGCTTGCACGTGGGCAACGGGCACCCCAAGTCATAGGGTCCCCCAAGCCCTGTCTGGAGTGGGCTCTGAGCACTGCTGAGTGAGCCCCAAAACCCAAAGAGTCTGGGGCCCAAGTACAGGTGCCCTGACTGCATCCCATTCAGCCATAGCCCCCTTGCCAGGCCCACCCTTCCTTCCTCCAGCCCCCTCATCCGGGGCTTCTCCTCTCACGTCTCAGGTTTCCCGCAGCCCTGTGGGACCCAAGAGCACCCGTGAGCCGAGCCAGCACAGACACCCCCCAGCTCCATGAGCCCGGTAGCTTCTCCCATTGCTCTCCTGCACCCCCGGCCCCTGCTTGTCTCCCCCACGCCAGCCCCCAGCCAGCAAAGCCCCCTCTGCTGATGCTCTCCAGCGGGCTGTGTACCCCGCTTCTGCCCCTCCTGTCCCCGCAGCTCTCGGCACCCCCTCAGCAGCCTGGAAAGCATCGCCCCCTCCCACAGCTCCCACAGTCCGTCCTCCTGGATGGAGTCGATCCGAGGCTGGTGCTCCGTCCCGGTCGCTGTCCAAGGGCGTCAGAGTGGCTGCTGGGATTCCGACCCCCTGCGCCCACCAGCACCGCTCTGGCTCCGCACCAGGTTCCTGCCTCTCTCTTGCGTCCAGCTGAAGTCTCAGCCTGTCCTTTCTCTGGAGCCTGCCTGCAAAACGGGGGTTCAGGCTGCTCACTGGACACTGCAGAGACCCCGCGTGAGTCACGGAGAAGGAGGAGCCAGAGCTTGACGTCAGTCCCAGCAGGGTTCGGTGGGGGCGCCTGATTTTCCAGATCCTAGAAAAATAGCCGAGTGTCTAATCCACAAGCCTGTGGCTGCATTTGGGTTTGCATAAATCCAGGCCGGGCGGTAGCAGGCAAGATGATATGAAAGAAAGCCCAGAAAGCCTGTTCCTTCGTGTCTAGAGTGCACCAACAGGGATGCAGAGAACTTCATGGCTGCAAAGTTTACGAGCATCTGGAACACTGAACACCGGCAGGTGCTAACTCTGTTTCCAAAGGGGTGGGGGTGTAAAACACTTGATTTCAACACAGCCTTCATGGATGCTGTTTTCTCTTGCCCAACACGAAGAACAATTTATTTTGGAAAATACCCAACCTTGATTTTTTAACAGTTGCAATAGCTCTGCCATCAGTAGCCCTGCCCTTTCCCTACACAACTGCCTTCAGCAACAACTGGCATTCCGCCCACTTCACACTCCCTCTCCCTCATCCAGACCACAGACAGTGGCTTATACGGACCCAAGAGTAAGTGGCACGTCCGTGGACTGTCACCGCTAAAATATTTCGGCAAAGGTTTTTAAAGTACAAGGACGTGCGGTCAACAGTGCTGCATCAGATGCAGGAAGTGACAGCTCTTGGCATCCGGCGTGTGGCCAGACTCCGGCCCTGCCGCGCCCGTGTCACACACAGTCATGGCTCTGGGTCCCATGGCCCTGGCCACAGCTGCAGGCTGTCTGCCCTCGGGAACTCTGACAGCTTGGAACACAAACCACCTGTTTTGTAGAATGACGCACAACTGGGATTTATTGAACTTGTCATTAAATTCAGGCAATGGGCAGAATCACAGAGCAAGTGACAGCCGGTCCCCAGGACCCCTCCACGCCCCTCCTGGTGACACTAGTCTGGGTCACTTGGTGAACGCTCTCTCTTTCTCTTTCTTTCTTTCTCTCTCTCTCTCTCTCCAGGTAAGGGAGATGTCTCTGAGAACTCTTACGATTCATTGATAATGCCTGGGAAATGCGTGGAGACCTCACCTCAGAGTTCTTGGTTAAATAGGAAATGGGGCAAGACCTACATCCGTGGGTTTCTGGCTTGGCCAACCAGGGGTTCAGCCTGGAGGACACAGAGAAATCAGCCACCGTCCATGGGGACACGCCTCCCATCCTTGAGGAAAGAAGCAGGAAGGGAACAAATGCATGGACAGCCCAGCATCCAAAGCCCAATGAAAAGGAACTCAGTGTTGCAGGTTCCAAGGAGCCGATGACTTTCCAAAAGATGGGCAAAGTATTCCCAGCAATGCACCAAAAGTGGGCAATTCCACATGCAAATCGCCTGCTGGTAGAACAAGCAAGTCCTAGAAGGAAAGGTCAAAGTGAAAGACAGCCATGAAAGAAAGAACAAACTCACCTGTGGTCAGAGAAATGCAAAGAATGGAGGAGGAGTAAAGAGGCAAGCTGGGGGGCAGGAGGGAAACTGAGGACCTGGTGGGGGGGCATTGAGGGCACTGGTGAAGTGTTCGTTTTGGGAACAATATATGCCTGGACTCAATCATAGATAAATTTGTAATTTTGTAATTCAGTTGTTGGATGACAGGCCTAGCTCGCTTGGGAGCTTTTCTGTTTAATCTAATCTATTTACTCATAGTTTAATCTATTCATATGTTCTTAAACCAGGGTTCATGCTAATGAGATCTCTCTCTGTGTAAACAGTGATGGAGGGTGTGGCAGTTACAGAAGTCACCTTGACTCTGAATGAGTAACTTCCAAATTATCATTATATATTTACTATGACTTCTATGTTATCTAGATTGGGCACAGCCCCTCTTTATACCCACTGGTCTCATCGTGGGACAGTTAGAATTTATCAGGAGACTACCACTCTGGCTACATTGAGACTATAAGATTTTAGGAACTTCAAATAGGAAGGATCATACTAGTTTGCCCTCAAGCAGGCGAGTCTGACCCTTTCAGTATACAAAACAAGATACTCAGAATCACCCTGGTGCAGATAATCACAAGAAGGACCTTGTGGGTACCATCTAGATTACATGAAGCCCATGAAATTAAGATGCATTACTTTTACCAGCCCCCTCCAGTCAGTGTGGCACCACCCTTCTACACTCGTCTACTAACTAGAAGCTGTTTAGTTGATCTTTGTTAACAGGACCCTCCCTGAAGTTAGAATTACTTTTGTGTATATAAGGGGACTGACAAGATACTGAATCCACTTTGGTGGGACTCTCTCTAGTTGGATCCTCTTTGGTGAGAGACTTGGGCCCGAGTGCATGGTCTAAGTTCTGACCAGAGCTAGAGGTCTTCCATTATATTGCATTGTGTTGGTAGAACTTTTTCTACTATTAAAAGCGTTTTGGAACTGCTCTGGACTTGTGAGTTATCATCCATTTCCTCATGACCTCAGAGGTAGAAGAGAACTTCTGTCCTGATACTGTGGGGGACTCCAGTGGCTCCCTGACACATGACACACAGTGATTCCATTTAAAAAAGAAGTTTCTGACCCACTACAGAATCACAATCTTACCCACCTGCAGTATCCAGCACTTGGGAATCCAGGAACGGAGGTCTCAACTTGAATCACCACCTCAGATAGGAAGAGGTTGAAGACCAGGCGTCAGGAGTTTAGTTCCTAGCAACAGAAACTCATTGTCCTTCAGAATCATTCATTTTTATGAATGTTTAGTCTCATCAGAGCTCCACTACTGAGTGGACAGTAAACTCAACTGATGTCCTCCCAGAGTCACCGAGGGCCCTGGACACCCAGCAGTCCTCGGAACATTCCCAGAAAGGCACTTGGTTTCCAGACCACACTGGCCTCCACGACACCACTCAGGAGCACAGGAAGAAGAGTCAGTTCTCTGCCCTGTGCCTGGGTTCAAAAAGGCTTCCAAAGGCTCTCCAAGCACACCACCTCCCCAGCCCTTAGGGCTTGACCCTCCAGGAAGTCGGAGAGATGGAGTCTGTGTTCCAACACAGAATCCTCCCCACTTCCTTGTGTCAGAAGAAGCTTCTCACAGACCCTCACAGTCAAACCTCTTCCCACACCCATCAAATCCTGGATGACTCCTGGGTGGCTTCTTGACTACCAGACTACACCTGGTACAATCCTATGCACAATTCTTCTTTATATAAATGATGGAGACACCCAGACTTCAAAGTGCCTAGGGGTGGTGGGTTCTTCCCTTTACCTTAATATCAACCAACACAAGATCCAGAAAGTTGTTGATCTCCAGTGAGACCTTGTGGAATGAATGAAGACACAAAAGGATGATTGCATGGGTGGGTGGGTGGGTGGGTGGATGAATAATGGATGATGGTTGAATGAATCAGTGATGAAGGATGGATGGATGGGTGGATGGATGGATGGATGGATGGATGGATGGATGGATGGATGGATGGATGGATGGATGGATGGATGGATGGATGGATGGATGGATGGATGGATGGATGGATGGATGGATGGATGGGTGGGTGGGTGGGTGGGTGGATGGGTGGGTGGGTGGGTGGGTGGATGGATAGATGGATAGATGGATGGGTGAATGGGTGGATGGATGGATGGGTAGATGGGTGGATGAGTGGATGTGTGGATGGAATGGTGGATAGATGGGTGGATGAATAGATAGATGGATGTGTGGATGGTTGAATGGATGATGGATCACTTGTATCACTTGTCTTGTATCACTTGTCTTCCCATTGTTCATCGATTTGCCTGAGCGATTTGCTCAAGAGGAACCCCCACACTATGAGGGCAGTCATTCTCAACATCCAAACTCCATGGCTCATCAGAGCTCCACCCAAGAGAAAAGCTGATCTCAAGCCCTGCTCATCAGAGTCCCACCCTACAGCCAAGCCTATTTCAAGCCCTGAGCCTCACAAGAAGCCAGAGGAAACCCCACACCATGAGGGCAGTCATTTTCAACATCCGACTCCACAGGTTGTCAGAGCTCCACCCAAGAGAAAAGCCAATCTCTCCCCTTTGAGATTCATCAGTAAATGCATGAGATGAGAGCCTGCTACTGAGAGTATACCACCTGCATGGCAGAGCCTGGCAAGCTACTCGTGTCGTATTTCATATGCCAAAAACCAGTAACAATTATAGACCTCATTTCCATTACCTTAAGGAATGGTTTGAGGCTCTCTGTGTTCCTGGAGCAAGCAGATGCCCTTGGGCTACACTAACATGTGACAGGACGTATGGAGATGTTACTGGTGCCTGCTCGAGCAAAACGATGGATGATGGATAGCTATATATATTGGTGAATGTTTAATGAATGATGAGTGAATGGATGACGGATGGATGGATGGGATGGATGGATGGGTGGACGGATGGATAATGGATGATGACTGTATGTACATATCAGTGGATTATTAGTGGACAATGGATGAATACATGACTGAATGATGATGATTAATGGATGATGAATGAGTGAGTGGACAGATGTATGAGTACATGGATAGGTAAGTAAATGGATCAGAGAGAAATAAGTGATTTGATGGGTAGGAAAGTGCTCTTGTGTATACAGATGATGCATGCATGAGTAGAAGGTGAATAAGCAAGTGATAGAGTCGATGCATAGCTTTAAGGACGTGTGGGTAGTACATAGCTAATGGAGATAGTCTTAGTGGGGAGGAGGGCAGATAAATGGGCAGATGGATAGAACTGCGTGGAAGGATAAAGACAAGGGTAGATAAATGGATGGACCCCTGGGGAAAATTCAATTTTCAAGAATCTCCAGGACATACTATTTTCAAGAAGGCTAGAACAAGGATTTCCTTCTTTCCCGGCCCCTTTAAGGTGAACACTGAGCCTGGTAGAGCGTCCTCAGCAGCATGCCCTTCTTCCTCAAGCTTAAACTCTGATGGGTTCTCAGAGCACTGAGAACTCACACATGGAACAGTTCATAGGCGAGACCAGATCCACTCAGGATGAGTCTTTCCGGGGGCCCCATCTCTCAGTGGATGAAGGAATTTAGCAACCAAAAGCTACCCCCTAATCCCACCACCAAGTTATAGATTCTAATTCTGTGTCTATTTATCCATGATTTTAATTAACACATGTGTCTCTATAGCAAATGAATCCCGCTGTTTTTTTCCACTTCACAATCAGCTTATTTTCTATATTTTGAATAATTTCCATTTTACTCAATATTCTCAAAAACAAAATCTGCCATTCCATGAGAATGTGGTAATATATTTAGCCTTCCTTGGTGGCTCTGTTGTGATGGACAACCTGAAAACTCCGTTCTTGCAGACAGTGAGAATTAGCTCCTGAGAAGAAGGTCCTGCTCAGAGACCAGACAGAAGCCCCTTTTCTGGGGGTGCCCAGAGCAGTTCTGGCCCACTCCGCCAGCCGCCTGCCAAGTGAGGGAGCTCCCTGGCCTGGTTTGCTGGGAGTCCCACAGAGGTGAGGTGTGCACTCTCTGACGGGGGTGGGGAGCTCACCCCTCAATTGTCTGGTTGCCCTTCCTGAGAGCAATTTTCATTCTTAAAAGAACAAGACCCCCTAAATTCTAAATATGATCAAGGGGGCCTCGTTCTTTATCCGAAGCAGCAGTGGGTGCTAGGTCTTGGAGTGTAGGAAGGGCAGGAACGATCTGAGTGAAGGCGTCTGTGGAGCGGGGTGAGTGGAGCATTGAACACACCACAGCCCAGGGATCCCCACTCCCCCTGAAAATCTGAAGATATGTTTATTCCGGCTCTCAGAGTGACTCAGTTGTCAGTCGGGTGGAACATGGTGTGCAATCATGGAATGAACCCACCCATGAGTGGAATCTCTCCTTGTATTTTTATTTGCTTTTTTTTGGGTCACACCTGGCAATGCTCAGAGGTTACTCCTGGCTCTGCACTCGGGAATTACTCCTGGCGGTGCTCGGGGACCATATGGGATGCCAGGGATCGAACCTGGGTTAGCCCTGTGCAAGGCAATTGCCCTACCTGCTGGACAGCGATAGCTCCAGCCCCCTGTCCTCGTATTTCAACTTCAGTGTTGTGATAAATCCAGAGCCAGATGGAGACTGTGGCCAAGAACACAGCTTGTTCTCTGCTCTGGGCTTGTCTTATTTCTTCTCTGAGTGTGTGTGGCACTGTGCGTTTGTCCCTGGGACATTGAAACTCCACAATAGGTTTATACTAGTTCATGGTAAGTGCTTGGGCCTTTCCACTTGAAACCTGCATCCATTGCTTAAGACCTTTCTTCCTACGTCCTTTCTTTCCTTCCTTCCTTTTTTCTTTCCCTCCTTCCTCCCTTCTTTCTTCCTTCTTTCTCTTTCATCTTCTTCCTCTCATTTATTTTGGGGACACACTCAACTGTGTTCAGGGATCACTTCTGGCCAGCTCAAGGGACCATATGTGGTGTCAGGGGATGGAACCAGGGTCAGCCACGTGCAAGGCGAGTGCTACCCATTGTACTATAGCTCTGGCCCCTCAACATTTCTCTTGACGTCGTTCACTTAATATTTTCTCTCTACTAACTTCCTGAGCTGATCCTCTGATTTTCTAATCTCCTTTAAACGGTCCCTCCCTTTGACTTTTCACTCTCTTTCAAAGAGGAAAGGGCTCACTGTTTCCTAATCGTTTGCTTTGGTCACTTTCTTTCATATTAGATAATTTCTTTAGATGTCTGAAAATTCTTGGACATCTCTGAAACATGCTTAAACTTGAGAAATGATTTATAAACATTGAGCATGCCAGGAGGCCATGTCAATGGGGAACTCCCCTTGAAGTTCATTTGGAAAATCTGCACACCGGGTATTTTGTGCTGGATAAACTCCTAAAGAAAATTCCTTCAAGGGCCAATCCAGAAATCCCAGTCTGGGTTTCAGTGCCTTGGGAGTAGGGGAGGAGAGACTTGGGGGTGCCAGACTTCCCTCTTAGCCCATAGGGGAGGAGAGACTTGGGGTGACAGACTTCCCTCTTAGCCCATAGGGGAGGAGAGACTTGGGGTGACAGTCTTCCCTCTTAGCCCATTAGGTTCGAAATCGCTCATGCCTGAAGGTGTGATGGGACCAGGTCCAGCGTTACACCCTCAAGAGGGGTGAAGTGCAGGCGGTTGTTGTGGGGAATCTGAGAGACCCTCCAGGATCCCAGATTCCCTGGAACGCACCTTCCTGCCTGCGCCTGCTTGTTTAAGACTTTGGCTACTTATCCCGAGGCAGTTTTCTGGGGACCATCTTCCTGAATCTGCTATCACAGTTACTGCTTGTCTGTCTGGTCCAAGGTCCAGATCGTTCTGCAGTTCTCTGTGTGCCTGTGGGTTGATGCTTCAGAAAAATCTTCGTGGGGCTGGAGAGAGAGTTCAAGAGGGCAGAAATTCATGCTTTATATGTGGGAGGCCTGGGTTTGATCCCCAGCACTGCAAGGTCCCCTCAGCTCCACTGGGTGCAGCTCCTGGGGCTCCCCAGGTGTGTTCCAAAAACAAATCAAAGAATAAAGAACCCACCAAAGTTAGGGACCAAATGAGCGAGCTCCTTTACCATCTTTAGCTGATGTCTATAGCCTTTTCTCCCTCCCATTCTGTCTCTCTCTACCTCTCTGTCTCTTAGTCTCTTTGTTTGTTTGTCTGTCTGTCTGTCTGTCTGTCTGTCTGTTTGTTTTCAGATCTCACCCAGCATTGCTCAGGACTTACGCCTGGCTCTGCACTCAGGGATCACTCCTAACCAGAAGCCCTATGTGATGGCAGGAATCAAACCTGAGTTGGTCACACGCAAGGCCCACTGGCCTATCGCTACAGCCACTTGTCCTTTCCTTTTCAAAAAGGAAGCAGAAACATTCATACTCTTTAATTTTACTTCTTGTGACTTATAAAAATGTTCCTAAAGAAATGACCAAAAACACAAGTAAGTTGGAGTTCTTCATAGTGTTATTTCAACGGCAAAAGACAAAAACAAATGGAAATGTTCAACAACAGACAAAAGGCTTAGAAAGTGATGGAACAGTCATATGATGAAATAGCAAAAGGCATTAAGAATAACATCTATGAAGGGGCCAGAGCAATAGCACAGCGGGTAGGGGTGTTTTCCTTGCAGGTGGCCAACCTGGGTTCGATCCCCAGCATTCTATATGGTCCCCCAAGCACTGCCAGGAGTAATTCCTGAGTGAAGAGCCAGGAGTAACCCCTGAGCTTTGCTGGGTGTGACCCAAAAAAAGCAAAAAAATAAAATAAATAAAATAAAATAGTAACATCCATGAAGATACTCTATAATGGAAAATGCTCCTAGCATAGTAGGAAAGGATTTAATTCCAATTCTGGAGAGACAAATAAATGAATAAAGCAGTGGAGAGAGGGGACGATGTGAGAAAAATAGAGGAACATCAAAAAATATATCCGTATTCAATACATTTTAGCATACTGGGCCAGAGAGCCAGTGCAGGGATGGAGGGGCACTGCCTCGCATGCAGCCAACCATGGGTCAATCCCGACCCTCCAAGCACTACCAGGAGCTGAGTTGTTGTATCCCTGAGACCCCCAACACCACCAGGCGTGATCCTGTGTCCCTAAACCCTTCCGGGTGTGACCCAAGTAATCCAGAAACGTGTGCTCAGGCCTTGCTTGGGCCCTTTTGGATGATGATCACTCAGAGGGGCCTACAGGTCTTGGGTACAACCTGGGAGATTGCAAAAACTGAACAATAATAACAATAACGTCAAAAATTTCTAGATTCCCACTGAGCACAGCACATGGTCACTCACAGCTCGAAGTCTGCCGTATATATGCTTGAGATATCTTGGCCTTCATTGCACTCTAGCTAGGGAGACGGACCGGACTCATTAACCAGTTATCTTTCAGCATGAATTATTTGTATCATCAGCAAAACTTAGTTTTAATTTGCAATTGATGGGCGGGAGATTGTGCAGTGGTTAAGGTGGGTGCTTGCCCTGTGCCCAAGCCGGGCTCTATCCCCCAACACTGTATGGTCTCCCCACCCCAAGCATGGCCAGATGCAGGCGTGGAGACCCCACATCCACCTCCCGCTAGGGCCTTGGGAGGCCCTCAGAGCTGCTGGAGGGCTCCCAGAGGGGGTTTCCCGGCATCACAGGACAGTTTCTGAGCAATTCCATATCCTCGGAACCTTGCCTGAACCACTGGCTCAGTTAGCTAATAATCATTGAAGGAGGGGATCCCAAACCTCCTAAGCACTACTTGGGAGGTACCACCCACAACAATAAATAAATTTAAATAAAATAGAATAAAGTAAAATTTGAAATGAGATCTTCCCTCACCTAAAATATTTTTAATGATTTATTTTAAACACCGTGATTTACAAATTACAAATTTTTCACAATACAGTTGCTGGAAAGATTCATCATTCAGCACCAATCCCACCACCAGTGTGCCCCCACCACCACCAGAGACCCGAGTTTCCCTCCCAGCCTCCATCCCCCCCCCGATGCTGCTCA
Source organism: Cryptotis parvus (assembly GCA_021461705.1). Taxonomy (NCBI): domain Eukaryota; kingdom Metazoa; phylum Chordata; class Mammalia; order Eulipotyphla; family Soricidae; genus Cryptotis; species Cryptotis parvus. The sequence continues at coordinate 13,578 of JAJIBD010004552.1, read as the reverse complement.
CTTAGCCAGCATCAGTTATGTTGATCCTTACAGCTCATATAAAGGGAACAGCAATGACAAGGTCATGCCTTTTTTTCCCTTAGGCTGATGTGTGGGAGTCTGGCCAGTTCTGTTCTTGGATTCACTTTACTTTCTGGGTTTCCAGAACACAGTGGTTTTCTCCTGACAATCCCAGACACACCATCACTACAGCTACTGACAACACTTATTTTACATTTATCTCAACGTCTATTTGAGCTTTTCCTATTCATACACTGAACAATCCATTCTATATTGGTTGTTGGAGCTACTTCTCTAAATACGGTTCGATGAACATGGTGTTAGGCAAAAGTCAATGGAGATCCTCAAATCTCCATTGTGCCATTTGAGTCCACTGTATAGGAAATTACCAAGGTGGTCCCCCAGACCACACCTCGTGCCCACAGGCTTCGTTTCTAGAAAATGTGATGGGATACCAGTTAGATAAATATACTAGGTGTTGAGATAATGCACAGGTGCTTTGCACCCGCGCCATGGGGTACATGGGACCCCTCATGTACAGTCCCAGCTGATCACAGTTCTGGGCGGGCCCACCAGGCCTTGCCGGAGGGCATTGAGTTGGGGGAGGGCGCCCCAGCTTCAGCTCCCCAGGAACCTGGTAGATTCAATCACCGAGTCCTGCATACCTGGGCTTGAACTTGACTATTCTGTTGGGTGTGGCTCTGCCGAGCTGAGGAGTCCCTGGCACACTCTGGCACTGTCTGCACCCCTACCTGGAACACATGTGTTTCCTGATCATCCCTTCCTGCTCCTTCCAGCCCAGCGCCCAAGTACAAGCCCCTCTCGGAGCCAAGGTCCTGCTCGCGACTTGGAACTCGAGTAATCTGGGATGCTGAGCCTTGCCGGCACATCTTAGCAACATGGCGGCCCTGGTAATATCAGCAACAAACGGTTTAGGGTCTCGGAGCTTCTGGCAGGAAACGTGTCCTGTTCACCTCTTTGTCCCCAGCTTCAGGCCTGGCCCAAGGCTCAGAGCAGAGCTTGCTAAAGAGATGGGAAGGCCAAGATCAGAGCAGAAATCAGCAATTTCCTGCTCTGTCACTCAAAGCTGGTTGTGTGTTTCCACATTCTCATTCCCTACAATCGGGAAATGCTGAAACAGTTGGGCCTGCAATGCCAAACTCAAAATATATGTTTGCCAGGCAACGCCTACCCAAATAATCATCACCAAGTGTCAGGAGAAATAAGCCACGAACATCTGGAGGCTGGCCTTCCAAACTGATGCCCGGGAGACAGCGGACCCCAGGGTGGCAGCTGTGGTTGACAAGAGTTGCTCAAAGCTCAGGGCTTGGTAATAATTATCATTATTTAACATCAGTCCACAAGGAACTCTTAAAGGAACGAGGCTGGAAACTAGAGTCAAGACTCCCCTTCTCTTCGTCTGTACACATGGGTCCCCGGCAGCGCAGCAAGATGCCCAGAGCCTACCTGGGTTCCTGTAATTAGCTCTCACTCCAGCCCAAACCCCAAAATACCTTCTAGGGGCATGGATTGCACTTCTGCACAGCTCTGTCTGTCACAGAGCGTCAGATCTCCCCAACTTTTATTGCCATTTTCATGAAGTGCAGTGGCCCTGGTGGACTCATGGCTTCTTCAAGGAAATTCCTCCGAGAAGCTGCCCTTCCTTCGCCATCACCACTGCAAAGCCTTGGGCACAACTGCCTCCCACCAGTGTGGGACCTGACCTCGGAGGCCCCGTGCCTCCAGTCGAACCAGGCACCTGGACACTGCAGCCACCTCAGAAGGAAAGAACAAGCCCATGTGGGCTGGCAGGATGCAGGGGGACCAGCATGGGCAAGCCGGCTCTCACAGCAGTGTGTCTCTCCTGGGCACGGCGTGGCTCGGGCGCCAGTCACCTTCCTGTCTGCATTCCCAGCTGCTTGCCGGAACACGGCTCACTACACGAATACAGCTCACTATAGGAATACAGCTCACTGCGGGAACACGGCTCACTGTGGAAACATGGCTCACTGCAGGAACATAGTTCACTGCGAGAAGAGAGCTTCGCTGCGGGAACACAGTTCACTGCAAGAACACGGCTCACTCGCGGAAAACAGCTCATTGCAGTAACAAAGCTCACTGCAGTAACAAAGCTCACTGCAGGAACACGGCTCACTGCAGGAACACAGTTCACTGCGGGAACACGGCTCACTGCAGGAATACACCTCACTGTGGGAACACAGTTCACTGCAGGAACACAGCTTTCTGAGGGAACACAGCTCACTGCAGGAATACAGCTCAGTACAAAAACACAGCTCACTGCAGAAACACGGCTCACTGCGGAAGATGGCTCACTACAGGACCACATCTCACTGCAGGAACACGTCTCACTGCAGGAACACAGTTCACTGCGAGAACACGGCTCGCTGAGGGAACACAGCTCACTGCAGGAACATGGCTCACTGCAGGAACACGGCTCACTGTGGGAACAGAGTTCACTGAGAGGACACGGCTCACTGCAGGAACACGGCTCACTGTGGGAACACAGCTCACAGCAGGAACACAGTTCACTGCGGGAACACGGCTCACTGCGGGAACACGGCTCACTGCAGGAACACGGCTCACTGAGGGAACACAGCTCACTGTGGAAACATGACTCACTGCAGGAACACAGCTCACTGAGGGAACACTGGTCACTGCAGGAACACAATTCACTGTGGGAACACGGCTCGCTGCAGGAACACAGCTCACTGCAACAACATACTCATATGTGTATCCTGTGTGTGTATGTGCACTCGGCAGAGCATGCATGCACATAGGCAAGCATGGATGTGCACATGCCCACATGGATGTGCACACAGTTGGTGTATGTGTGCATAGGCAAGCACAGGCATGTATCTGTACACATTTTAGTACTCATATGCAGAAGCATGCAGAAGCGAGCGCAAAGCGATGTACACGTGTTAAGCATGTGTTTGCCTAGGCTAGCACTTGTGTGCCCATGTGTATACAGGCAAGCACACGCATGCGCAGGCACCCGCGCTCCTCCCACACGCTCTCCAGTGCTCCCACTCCACCAGCAACATCCTTTCTGTCCCTTGGGAGGAGGTTGAAGCCTGTCCAACCGCCTCTCCTGAAGCTGCACCCCTATCCAAGTGCCTTTTGGCCTGGTGATGGCCGTCCTGCTGCTCCTGGGTACAGAACGGAACACATTGGTGTGCCTGAAGCCACAGAATTCCCAAGGGGAAATGGTTCCATCAGGCTCTTCATTGGCAAAGTGGGTTCAGCCACCTCCGGTGATGTGGGGAAGACCACACACTTGGAAGAGCTCCGGATACTGAGCGGGTCTCCGTGGTTCCCACACAGAAGCCAGAGATTCGGAGACTGCCCAAGCGTCATTGTCCTGGGGGGCCCTGACCTGCGCCCCGCCCCTGGACTGAGACAGCTGCCTCCGCTGCAGGCCAGCCCTCCAGGCAGCGTTTTCCAGGTCTGAGGGCGTCACAGTGGTCCTCCCAGCTCTTTTAGGAAACCCCACAGCAGGAATTTTCACCCCAGAGTAGGTAGGGCACTTGGCTTGCATGCAGCTAATCCAGATTGGTTTGATCCCCGGCACTACACAGGGTCTCCCAAGCCCTGCCAGGAGTGATCTCTGAGCACAGAGCCAGGAGGAAGTCCTGAGCACTGCTGATTGTGGCCCAAGGACACATGCAAAGAACTTCCCCACCTTCACAGAGCCCCAGGAGATGTGGTACTTGCAAACTCCTCCTAACACCCAGTCGGTGCCCGGAGCACCATGACCAGATGTTGGGGTGAGACGGGCTGAGGCTCTGACAGGGCTAAAGTGTGGAGTGGCCTGTCAGAAGCGCCAGTCCTGGAGCAGACGGAGGGCCTCGTCCATAAGCAGGGCCCGACTTGTGCCATGCTGGAGTCTCCCCTCAGCACCCTCGTCACACCTGTGGGCACCCCAGCACTCAGAAAAGACCGAGGACCCAGGCTAAGCCTGGCACCCTCTACTTCCTGCCTGCCCAGCAGATCCCGCCCACTGTGTCCAGGAGAGCCGAGCACACACCAACAGATTCTTCCTGGCCCAAGTATAGACCTCACAGAATGGAAGCCTGGGCTCTCAGGCTCTAGCGGGAGAAGCCAGGACCAGGCAGGCCACAGGACAATGCCCAGAGGTGCTCGGACCCTCTCCCCCAACCCCCGCTTACACTAGCGCGGCTCAGGCCCTTCCTCAGCCGTCTCCCATAGCCCCTGCTCCAGCGACAGGAAATCGAGGCCACACACCCAGGTCTGCACCCTGCGGGCTCCACCTGCCCTCTGCTCACCACGTCCGTGCCTTGTCCAAGAACAACACGTCCCTCTGCAGTCTCCGAGAATCGCTCACGCAGCTCCTCCCCCAGCTGTTCTCCCCATACTCATTCCCAGTGCCAGCCTCGCCTCGGGACCCCGAATGACCTGCCAACAATGCCGCAGGGATGAGCAAGACCGTCACTTCCCCACACAGCTGGCCGTGTGGTGGGAACAGTGCCCAGAGAGCAGAGCAAGCTGCCCGCATGCCAGGGTGCCCCCAGCCGGTGAGTCATCTCCCCCACTGCCACACGCTGCACACACGATCTCACATGCCTGCACACCACAGAGAGCACCCAGGTGCCCACACAGACCAGCATGTGTATAACATGGAAAGGCGGGTCACAGGTGTGTGCACAGCCACATATGTGTTTGCACTGCACACACAGACCAGCATGTGTATAACATGGAAAGGCGGGTCACAGGTGTGTGCACAGCCACATATGTGTTTGCACTGCACACACAGACCAGCATGTGTATAGCATGGAAAGGCGGGTCACAGGTGTGTGCACAGCCACATATGTGTTTGCACTGCACACACAGACCAGCATGTGTATAGCATGGAAAGGTGGGTCACAGGTGTGTGCACAGCCACATATGTGTTTGCACTGCACACACAGACCAGCATGTGTATAACACGGAAAGGCGGGTCACAGGTGTGTGCACAGCCACATATGTGTTTGCACTGCACACACAGACCAGCATGTGTATAGCATGGAAAGGCGGGTCACAGGTGTGTGCACAGCCACATATGTGTTTGCACTGCACACACAAACCAGCATGTATAACATGGAAAGGCGTGTCACGGGTGTGTGCACAGCCACATATGTGTTTGCATTGCACACACAGACCAGCATGTGTATAACACGGAAAGGCGGGTCACGGGTGTGTGCACAGCCACATATGTGTTTGCATTGCACACACAGACCAGCATGTGTATAGCATGGAAAGGTGGGTCACAGGTGTGCATAGCCACATATGTGTTTGCACTGCACACACAGACCAGCATGTGTATAACACGGAAAGGTGGGTCACAGGTGTGTGCATAGCCACATATGTGTTTGCACTGCACACATAGACCAGCATGTGTATAGCATGGAAAGGTGGGTCACAGGTGTGTGCACAGCCACATATGTGTTTGCACTGCACACACAAACCAGCATGTGTATAACATGGAAAGGTGGGTCACAGGTGTGCACAGCCACATATGTGTTTGCACTGCACACACAAACCAGCATGTGTATAACATGGAAAGGTGGGTCACAGGTGTGTGCACAGCCACATATGTGTTTGCACTGCACACACAAACCAGCATGTGTATAACATGGAAAGGTGGGTCACAGGTGTGTGCATAGCCACATATGTGTTTGCACTGCACACACATAGCCACATATGTGTTTGCACTGCACACACAGACCAGCATGTGTATAGCATGGAAAGGCGGGTCACAGGTGTGTGCACAGCCACATATGTGTTTGCACTGCACACACAGACCAGCATGTGTATAACACGGAAAGGCGGGTCACAGGTGTGTGCCCAGCCATATGTGTTTGCACTGCACACACAGACCAGCATGTGTATAGCATGGAAAGGTGGGTCACAGGTGTGTGCACAGCCACATATGTGTTTGCACTGCACACACAGACCAGCATGTGTATAACATGGAAAGGTGGGTCACAGGTGTGTGCATAGCCACATATGTGTTTGCACTGCACACACATAGCCACATATGTGTTTGCACTGCACACACAGACCAGCATGTGTATAGCATGGAAAGGCGGGTCACAGGTGTGTGCACAGCCACATATGTGTTTGCACTGCACACACAGACCAGCATGTGTATAACACGGAAAGGCGGGTCACAGGTGTGTGCACAGCCACATATGTGTTTGCACTGCACACACAGACCAGCATGTGTATAGCATGGAAAGGTGGGTCACAGGTGTGTGCACAGCCACATATGTGTTTGCACTGCACACACAGACCAGCATGTGTATAACACGGAAAGGCGGGTCACAGGTGTGTGCACAGCCACATATGTGTTTGCACTGCACACACAGACCAGCATGTGTATAACATGGAAAGGTGGGTCACAGGTGTGTGCATAGCCACATATGTGTTTGCACTGCACACACATAGCCACATATGTGTTTGCACTGCACACACAGACCAAGCATGTGTATAACATGGAAAAGGCGGGTCACAGGTGTGTGCACAGCCACATATGTGTTTGCACTGCACACACAGACCAGCATGTGTATAACATGGAAAGGTGGGTCACAGGTGTGTGCATAGCCACATATGTGTTTGCACTGCACACACATAGCCACATATGTGTTTGCACTGCACACACAGACCAGCATGTGTATAACACGGAAAGGCGGGTCACAGGTGTGTGCACAGCCACATATGTGTTTGCACTGCACACACAGACCAGCATGTGTATAACATGGAAAGGTGGAGTCACAGGTGTGTGCATAGCCACATATGTGTTTGCACTGCACACACATAGCCACATATGTGTTTGCACTGCACACACAGACCAGTGTATAACATGGAAAGGCGGGTCACAGGTGTGTGCACAGCCACATATGTGTTTGCACTGCACACAGACCACATGTGAGTGCACAGACCACACATGTGTACACACTGATCACACAGGCATAGGGGTGGCGTGTGCACATCACGGGTAGGTATACACCACTCACATCGCACGTGTGCACAATACACAAGCAATTCATGAAAGCCTATAGATTGGGCAAGCAGGCACACACGTGCACAGCACACATCCAGGCTGTGCACTCCACACACACAAGAGCCTGTGTGCACACTCACTCCACCACAGGTCGCACAGAGACACGCCACATGTATGCACTCGTGATCACTGCACATAGGGACAGGTCTTATGCACGTGAGTGTGTGCACCCACATGTCTGTGTGGATTACATATGCACATGTGTATGTGAACAACACACATGAGCAGCCCCCAGTGCTGCCTACGCATGTACACACATGCATGGATCAGTCACATGTGCATGCGTGCCTGCAACTCACATAGACACCATGCCTTGTTGTGCGTATACTCTGTGCGCACAGATCATGTGTGAGCTCCCACAGATAGCAGGGACCCGTGTGTGCACACACACTATATATAAACAGATCGCATGTGTGCATACATCACAGAGAGGCCACCATCATACACACATGTGCATGTCACACACAGAGCAAGGTGCACCCACAGGCAAGTCCCATATACACATATGTGTGCACGCCACACACACCAGGATTAGGCGAATCTTCCATCAACAGAGCAGCATCTTGTTTCAGGGCTGGGCTCCCTCCCTGGCTCTTCACACACTCTCCCGCCACGTCCCTCCTGCCCGTCCCTGCGGCGACGGCGCGGTCTGAGGAACAGGGCTCTCGGCTGCAGGAGAGGTGGGCACAGAGGCACGTTGGTGCTACTGAAGGCGCTCATTAGGACGAAATAATACAGATCCAGATGATAGCAGCGAGAGCAGGTTGTCTGGGTGCCACCACGCAAAAATACTTTGCTAGCGTTCCTAATTAATACTAACAACTGCCAGGCAATAGAAATATCACACCCCACAAGATCTGCTGCCGAGCCAGCGTGCTTCCCCGCAAAGCCCCGTGCCGCTTCACTGTGATCCCTTGCTGAAATAATTGGTGCGGTTTGATTGATAATGTGGATTCCTCTTTAAAAGAAAACACACTATTTTTCATAATCAGAGCGAGAATGTATAATGAGCAGCGGCGACGCCTTCAGCGCCGGGTCTGTCAAAGCGTGCGGTGATTTCCATATTGATGCAAACTAAGATATTACCCTCCCTCGTTACGTTGACGGGCACATCTTTCAACAGTCAGCTCCGAATCATACATTCCTGGCAAACAAAATTACCTTCATTTTCTCCCTTTGGTGCAGCAGAGCTCGCAAGTTAAAATGTGCCTTAACAAGCTAATCAACTAATTTTTTAGAATATGTTGGAAACCGTTTAATATTCTCAAAGAAAACAAGAAAAAGTTGCTAATGGGTCTGCGGGCGTAAACAGAAATAAATAGACAACTGGTTCATTGAGCATTAGCATACTCAAGTTTGAGCCAGTCACGCCGGAATTCATTTTGCAAGTCAAAAAAAGCAGGATCTATTTGTATCCATGAGCCAAGCCACCTCATTTACCCGGCACAGGCTTGAGTCGATAACCTTGGCAGGAAGGTAACAAGGAGAAAGGGCTTCTGCAGAACCTGTGTGTTCTGCGAGAGCAGCCCTGCGCTGGGCGGCTGAGCTTTACCCTAAACAAACGCACAAGTGTGCCTGGGAGGTGACCCAGGTAAGGAGGACCCGCTCGGCAGGCCAGTGACAGGTGTCAGCCTGGAGAACACCTGTTGAGGTGCGCCCAGAGCCCAGCTCAGCCGTTAGAGCTGGAGCCTGAGTCAGCACCAGCTGCGGGGAGGCAACAAAGCAGCAGGTGCCTACACCTGGTCCCTAGTTCCATTGCTTCCTGGGTGGGAAGGGACAGTGGCTTCCACTTCCTGTCCACCAGGCCCCACCCTTTCTGTTGGCTCCGCCTCCTGGTGGCCCAGCCCCCTCCATGGCTCCACCCTTTCTTAGATCCACTCCTCCAGGTGGCCACGCCCCTCCAAGTAGCCCCTACCGTCCCGTTGGCTCCACCCTTTCTCATGACCTCACCGCTCCTGAGCTTCTTTTGTCGTTGTTGTTTTAAAATATCAAATTTTTTTCATGTAAAAAATTGTTGTATCTCATCACAGGGTCATTAAGTTCTTGTTTAAGGATTTACTAAGCAGCCTGTTGCTGGCTGAGCCTTCTGTGTTACATTTTGTTGAGTTTAGTTGGCGCAGGTTCCCATCTAATTTGGGGTGCTCCTATTGGGCGCCATCCAGAAACTTCAGGGTCTGTAGTCTGGACCAATGAGTTGACATGGCACTGGCTGTCGGGGCTTCCCAAAGTAGGAGGAGGAAGGGCAGAGGGGAGAGAAGGGAAGAGGGGGAGGGAAGAAGGAGGAAGGGAGAGGAGGGAGGGAGGGAAGGGAGAGGCCGGTGGGGAGGGAGCAAACCATCACGTGTACATACGAATCCAGTAGTGATTTTGCTTCTTTTCAAGCCAACCTCTAGGCAGAAATCACCAGCCCAGACCCCGCAGCCAGAGTTAAGGAGCTGACAGCTGGGAGAAGAGCTGATGCAGGCGTGACCGCCCCAGGATGGTGTGGCCCTGCGGAACAGATAAGCTGAAGGAGCTTTTCAGGCTTTACCATGAACTGGTGAAAAGTCTTGACTGGCACATGGGGCAGCATTACCCTGGGTACCCGAAACAGGCTTCCTGAGCTCTGGGAGACCCCAGCGCCCCAGTTAGCACAGCTCAGCTCAGCGTCAGTTCTTGGTCTCCAAAGTGGATCCTGGTGTCTTGGTGGCCTCGACAGTCTGCTGGGGAGGAGCCTCCTTTCACATCCCTGACCCCTAAAGAGAGACAGCACGGGGTGACGCACTTGGTTTGCACCTGAGCCAACTCTGCTTCCATCCCCTCACCGCAGAGTCCCACAAGAGCACCGGAGGGATCCCAAGCAGAGCCAGAAGCAAGCCAGGGACCCTAAAAATGAGAGATCTAAGGGGGCAGGTTTTCTTTCCATCAAAAGGGAAGACATAAGTAATTGTTATAAGTAGGGGAGGAAGTTCCCAGAGGGCTGGAGCTGGGGCTTGACATGAAAGACCCCAGGCCCCACCCCACATATGTCCCCAAACAAGAAACCCACAGAGGGCCTGACTTTTGTACTTCAGTGAAGGGGGGGAAGGAGATTTCAGCCTGGGGTTGCCGCCCTGTGCCAAGAAAAGAGAAATAAACCATAAGGAAACCTTCAGACCAGCACCTCGGAGTTGGCCGACAGCAGCATGGCTGGAGGGGCACCCAGCCGGTGGGGGGCTCTGGCAGCTACACAGACAAGGTCACAGGCGCAGTCACGTGTGACGGGCAGGACCCTCACCAGCCACGCGGAGGGTTGCCAGGGAAACAGCAGCTCGTCCACTGGGCCGGGAACACAGACTGGCCCCGGGCATCCAAGCCAGCAGCCTCACAGCACAGAAGTCAGAGGCTGGGCAGAGGCAGGCTGCCCACTGGGCCCACCTCAGTGTGTCCTTCTCCGGGGCCCTGGGTGAGGTGCTGGGGCCAGGGAGTCCCTAAAGACAGTCAGGGCTCAGCAGGGCATCCAGAAAGCACCAAGCGACAGCTCAAGCAGAGCAGCACTTGCCTTCATGGATGTGTAAGGCTCTGGCTTCGATCCCAGCACTGCCAAAGGAAGGAAGAACCTCAATGGGCCCTGGGGAATCTGGGGCTGCAGGGCCTCAGCAGGCAGGTGGTGGGGGTTCAGGGGTGTCTTTCTCCAGGAGGCCAACTCTTAGCTGGATTCAGAGCCACCTTCCGTTGGGACAGTGCCCACCCTGGAGCCTGCACTTGCCATTGCGTTTGGCCTCGTGGAGTGTGTGCTGGGGCTTGTGGGGCCGCGGTGTGCACAGCTGGAGGGGCAGATGCCCGGCTTCAGCACCGGCGCACCATTTCCGATTTCTGTCTCGCTGGGAAGATGCTTTAGAAAGGACAGTTAGTTTCCCACGAAGGTCGTTTTGTTCGAGGGCTGGCTGCTGAATTAGTGCTTCGGCTTCTGAGGTGGAAAGTGCCCCTGAAGCTCTCCTCTCCCCTTCCGTTTCTCAGCTCTGGCGCGTAGCTCAGCCCAGGCCTGGAAATGAGCAGCAGCAGGAAACGGGTCTGTGGAGGACGCTGCCCTTCAGGGTCTGTGTTGGTGTGGCTGGTTGGGAAATCTGGTCACATCCACACAGCCAGGGGCACGGCTCAAGAGTCTCATGTACAGCCTCGTGTGTCGATGATGGAGGTGGCACTCCGTCATCTCAGAACTTCCTGGCTGGGGTCCATCAGCCATCTGTCCCTCCGTGGTTGCCATGACACCCCAGCGACCCTCCCGTGGCAACCTGTAGTGCCAGGCAGCCATCCACAGGAACCACGGCCTGGCCACGGAGGAGCACATGACCTTTTCGCAAGGGACGTACTGGAAGTGGAAACCCAGGGGGGAGGAGAGGGGCTACGGGATGCAGAGATCTGGCTGCACCAGGTGAGATTCTGGCTGGAGGTGGGGGGTGGGGGGCGGGGCTGCAGCTGATTCCAGCCTCTCTGCTCTTTGCGCACCATGAGGGGCCGCCATAGTCTTTGCTGCAAGAGATGAAGAAACTCTGCAAATGAGCTCTGGGATGCATGTGGGCCCCGAGAGAGCCACTGAACAGGGCATCACGGACTTCAGCCCTCCCAGAACCCTCACTGGCCCTGCCCCCCCCCCACCCCCAAGAGTCACTACTCCCGGGCACCCCACCCTTAAGCTCTGCGTTGCTCTGTTCCAAGAAGCTTATTGACTGTGCTATTCTGCCTTGTTTACTAATTAGTTAATATTTTCAAAATGCTTTGAGGATGAAAAGGCCGCCACAAGCTAAGTTTCTATGGTTATGTTGCTGTTATTTATATAATGCCACCCAGACGGGGCCACACAGCCCTGCCAATGGCAAACCAGGAACAAAGAGGAGAGTCTTGCCTGCAGAGCTGGAAGATGCCAGGACAATAGCGAAACCAAACAAAAGCCAGCGAAATGGAGAGCAGATGCGTCAGAGTCCTGAGCACGGGAGGAGCTGGGTGGACATGCAGGGAGGGCCTTCCCTGACACCAAGGACGAGAAGAACTAACACTTGGCCCTTCTAATGCTCTCCCCTGGGCACCATGAGAGGGGGGCCATACAACACTAGCAATCGAACCCAGGGCTTCCCTATGCAAATCCTGGGCCCAGCCCTTTGCATTGTCCCCAGTCCAAGGGTTGCTCCTTTATGGCTGGGGGATCTCACTTAGTGAGGCTCAGGAGCTATTTCTGCCTCTGTGTAGTCACTCCCAGCAGTGAGTGACTCAGGGGTCCATGGAGTGCCACGCCTCCCACATGTTCAGTCTGTGGCTATCTCTGTTACCCAGGGTGCTCCCGTTTGATGGATAGGAAGCCAAAGATGACCTCAAATCCTACCCGGACCCCATGTCACCCTCCACAGGACAGTCTTGATGCTAACCATGGAACAAGATGAGTAAAGGATTCTCTCTGAAATTATCATGGAAATCTCTCTCAGGAAGACATTCCCCTTTGCTGGGATAATCTATTATCCAACAAAAACAAAAGTAAGTCCCAGAGCTGAAGAAACTGTCATTTGGGGTGACTGGGATACTGATGAACAGAACAAGCAGAGTGAAGCAGGCAGGAATGGAGAGGGCAGGCGCTGTGTGGTGGCTGCTTTCTCTCAGGAAGTGAAGCGATAAAGGAGCCTTTATGGAATTCAGTGAAGGAGGTGGGAATGGAGTAAATATGAACAATGGAAAGATGAAGAGAAAGCAAGAGAAGGATGGGGAGATGGTAAGGAACCAACCTGGATGATGGAGGTAGGGATGAATGGATGGATGGGCGGATGGATGGACAGATGGACAGAGATGGACCGGATGGACGGATGGATGGATGGATGGATGGATGGACGGAGATCGGATGGACGGATGATGGACGGATGGATAGATGGACGGACAGCAGGACGGGCGAGCGGACGGATGGATGGATGGATGGATGGATGGATGGATGGATGATATGTGTACTATATATTTGTATGGGCAGAAGTGATGGACGATCAGTGGGGGAATGTAGGTGGATGACTGTGTTAGTCAATGGATGTCTGGATGTACTTGGTGACTGGATGGTTGGATGGATGGAGGGGAGAAGGGTATAGATGGAACAATGAAGGATCATTTAGGAGCTTAAGAGAAACACCAAGTCTTCTACTAGATGGAGCAGGTTTAATTTTAATTTAATCACTACAACCCCAAAGCTGTCTTAGTTTGAAAGGGTTTCAATGTTGTATAGCACGATCCATGCAATTCTACATAGCATAGTTCTCTCTCTGGGTATGAGAGACCCACAGTTCTCTCATACCAGAGCAAATACGATGGAAAGTCACCCACAGAAAGAAGCGCTGGCAGGCAGAGCTGAGGCCTCAGGCCTAACAACAAAACTCAAAGGAGGGAGAACAAAATGTCAACCCGTGTATATTCCATCATCAAGGTAATTTCAAAGTTTCTTCTCAGTGAGTTCTTCGGCCACTAACAGCCAGTGTAGAAGTGCTGACATTTCAGGAATGTTCTGC